>JAKUCM010000576.1:0-42455 GCA_023374145.1 Lepidium sativum
TTTTGGTTCAAATCCTACATGACAAAAGTATGTAACCCATTCAACCTAGTGATAACACTGTTCTTACTATCAAATAAACCTACTGGTATATTCGATCAAGGTAGTACAGTAAGGTGTCAATCCAACTGGACAAACAACTAGCAATCAGAACACAATCAACTCAACCTAATCCAAGCCAATCATCATTAAGGGATAAATTTCAGTGCAAGTTAGACTTGGTAAAAACAGAGCATAAAAAACAGAGTATAAAATAGAGCATAAAAACAGAGCATAGAACAGAGCAAGGATCAAAATAGAGTTTTAGATCAAAATTAGAGCATAACTAGAATCACTTAACAAAGGAAGAAAATAGGTTCTTGAGGGGTAGGATCAATGATTAAAGCATCCCTATGGGTTTCAGACTTGCTTAACAACCTATTTAGATGACCTCTAGGCAAGCGATCACAACAATCACATTCATTCTCATGCAATGAGACTCAACTTAAACCACAACCAGACTTGATTCTCATCAACGAATAATAGCATAAGAGGCATTAAATCCAGACCTAGAACAGCCTAATAACATCCTAGACAGTCAATCTCTTGAGCTAGGAAATGTTATCTCAACTTAAGCTTTTTCAAACATTTTCAAAAACACCTTATGGGAGGGAAACACCAAAAACTCAGATTTCAATTGATCAAAGAGAAATGAGCATTAAGCTCACTTAAACTGAAGATATTTAAGATTATTCAACCCTAAACAAGTTTGGAAATCCCTAGATTCACCCTAATCTCACCATTTCCTCAAGAATCATAATAGATCTACTCAAACTTCATGAACAAAAACATAAACCCAGAATTTGAAATGGTTAACATCAAAAGAAAGATCAGAATGAGATGAACAACAATGATTAAAAGCAGAAATAGAAATAAGCAAAGGATCAACAAGGATCTAGGATTCAAGGTGAGAGATTACAAGGGAAAGGAAGAAAAGTGCTTTATAATTAAAAGAAAGGCTAAAACATGGTTGTTTTTGCTTAATTACATTAAGGGGTATTTATACTCCAATCATCTAAAAAAAACCCCAAGAAAATCAACTCTGGAAAAAGTCAACATTTCCCGTGGATGAAAGGCACTCGACCAAGTGGTGGTCGAGCGCCTTCGTCGAGCGTCTTGATTTTATGCCAAATCTTTTAGATCACGTCCTGAACTTTGCCTCTTGATCGATCGATTCATCCATGGGTCTTCTTGTAGTCTAGAATTCTCCATAATAAGCTCTTGAAGTGCCTAAAATCCACCCTTATGCAATGTATGCAATGCTTGACACCAAATACGCATAATGAACTTAAAAGACCCTAAAACGATGATGATATTGTATATATGGATGCAAAATATGCTAGATGACTCCCCTAAAAAGTGTTAAAATACAGACACATCAACTCCCCCAAACTTAGTATTTGCTTGCTCTCAAGCAAATGCATATAGCTAAGAAGGAAGAGAGGTTGCTGACAATGGGAACATCTCACCTCAAACAAACAACTTATCAAGCTGAAAACCGTAATCCACATGTGAACCCCTATTCCATTGTAAAAACCACAATCTAATTACATCAAGGCTTAGCATCTTAACTGAATACTCCCTAGTACTTAGCTAGACTTTAAGAAACACAGATTTGAAATCTATTTCTAAAAGTGCAGATCGCAAGAGGGGCTATTGATCAAAGATCTTTGGATTCAACTTCCATAAGTTCAACTAGACTTGATTAATTCAGCATTTTAGTCACTTCTTATTTCAACTCCTAATTTTGCTTGACTCACGCTTATTTGCTCTAGCTTTCTTAATGAACACGAAAAAGTACGGGTTTACGCATAGTCTCGGTCCGTCTTCGGTGTCAATGTAATAGCTTCCTCAATGAACACAAAAAAGTACGAGTTTACGCACAGTCCCGGTCCACCTTAGGCCACATTATAATGGTTTTATCAATGAACACGAAAAAGTACGAGTTTAAGCACAGTCCCCGTTCATCTAAGACCATTTTATGCGAGCTGGGTTGTAAGAAGGATGTTTTTATCTTTTCAATGCTTTTATTTCTACTTAACTAGCTGAACTCAAGGAAGGATAATATTCAATGCATCTCAAGCCCTTAATTTGGCAAACATTAAATCCAATATGAGGAAACAAATCTGGTCCTTTTGAGACACAACATAAACACTGGTTTCTAAGGCAAACGATCTACCAATCAATTTTCAAAAGGTAAGAATGCAAGTCCAAGAGTTCATTATGGTTACTAGCCAATCAACCTAACAAGATTTTTATCAGTAGCAAGATGATTTACAAAACTCTAGACTCAATCCCATATGAATGCAGTGCAGCTACATGAACACTCTGTTTTTGAAGGATGCTTTTTCATGGTTTTTCAAATTTTTATGGATTTTCTATGCCTTAAGTGATATGCAAATAATCAAATATGCTAAATTCAAAATATTTTTGTGATTTTCTATGCCATAAGTGATATGCACATGATGAAGGAGAAAAATCAAAGCTAAGAATCACAGAAAACAAAGTCAAATGTCCTCTAGAACCCTTCCAGAAACTTAGATCACACACTCTCATGTGTGGATAAAAGCTCGAAAGAAAATCCTAGACCAGCAAGTCAAAAGAAAATATGTAATGCTATAAACAATGATTGGAAGGAGTTTGTACCTCTCAGAGGCCAAAGTAGTGGGCTGCTGTTGCGTGCATACTCTTCAGGGTATAACCTCCTGTCTCCTGGTGATGCTCGGGCTATCCTCGGCCGAGCGTGCTGGTCGAGCATCCTGCTTCGGACTGACGCTCGACCTGGCTCTGCTCGAACGTCTGGCTCGAGCGTGAAGCTCCAGTCCTACGCTGCCTCCTGGTGTATGTGGCAGTGTTCGCAGAGGAGTACCTGGCTGGTACTGGCTGTTGTTCCTGCTCGTGTTCCATGGAAACAGAGTGACTCTTCGGGTGATCTTGCCCCGGTGATTGGCCTCTTTCCCTTTCTAGAGTAGTTATCCTTATGTTCATCATCTTATTATCTCTCCTACCTTCATCACCAGCAACCAGTTAGTTAACCTTCTTCATGAGCCACTTATTCTTTTTATGCAGTAGACCAATGTGTTTGTTGGCTTCTATCATTGAGACCCCTTGTCTTGGCGGCAGAGTGAATTCTTCGAAACAATAAGCCTCGGAATCTATCTCGTCACTGTCAGTAGGTGATGAAGGTGGTGGAGGGCCATCGGGTTCGCATAGAGCTTCCAAAGGTGGGTTAAAGTCTGCATTTCTTCCCATGCTAATGGATGTGAGCTCTCTGTTGAGCAAAAGTAGAAAACCATTTGGTCGTAAAGGATGTTGGAATGAATAGACGTGCTTTCTGTGCACTCTTGCAGTAGATAGGAACAGACACCTCCTCATATGATCAATGTCCATGTAACGGGGTTCTGCCCACTCTTTTTCTTCAATGGGTACCCCACACTGTTCCAGAATGCTAGTCATAAAACCCCCAACTGTGATTTTACCCTCAAGCCCACCAAATCTGTTATCCCTAGCCCAATTTCGATATGTAGCAAGTTGGTTGACAAATTGAATGGTTAAACCGGCCTCATTTCTGTCTCCAACAATGGGAGAACCATCACTCCTTGTTCCCACTGTGTCCTTTAATGTGGTGACCAGCATTTCCATCTTTCCAAGGTTGATAGTCCATGTGGTGAAACGAGAGAAGAATGTATTTGCAAGGATCATTCGGAAATACTTAAGAGCTGGATTTCAGATTAGAGAGGCTTCAGATCGTGATGATGAGAATCGGCTCCTTGCTTGTATGCCATAGATCCTCAAGTTCTCCTCTATCAAAATCTAGCCCATAACTCTCTGACTTGGCCCTCGGGAAACGGAATAAGTCTCTAAGTGCCTTAAAGGCAAGCCTGTAATCATGTCCCCTTATTGTGAAGCTGATATAGCCACCACATTGCTTCTCTTGGAGGTCCACATTGTCCGGAGCACAAAGAACTATTTGGACTGTGGCGATAAACTGGACTGTTTCCTCTTTATAAGCCTGAGTCGTGCGAGAGACAATTGACAACCCACAATTTTGAAACAACAGATCCACATCCCGCGTAAGCCCCATAGCAGTTAGCACCTCTTTGCATAGATAACGGGTCCCAACAAAATCCATTCTCCGCAGATCGTGTAAAGCCTTATTTACATCGTGTTTCTTCTTCATCTCCTTCTACCTCAGCCCATCCAAGATAATCTCTCTTGCCTCCTCAGGTTCTTCATTCTCATACCCAGCCTCGTGAAGTATCTCTTCCACAAAATCCGCCTCAATATCCTCCTCATGTTCACCTCCCTGGTATTCCATTATAGTGTTGTCCTCATCTATGTATTCGAGCTCATCTTTGAGTCTCAATAGCTGATTGGATTATCAGCTTTCTCCTTCCTTTCTTGTCGGGTTTTGATTTGCTCTTGGATTGATTCTTCTTTATGAGGTTGGCTTCTGTACCTTGCATTATTTGTTGCCCTAAGTTGGAGAAGGCTTACATGACGTGCTTTTGATGTTCCTCATATTTTGTCGGTTTTGATCTCATTATTACGGTTATATTTGGGGAATTTGTTTGTGTTTTATTGAGATTTCAGGTCAAAAACGTTCAGAGTTGGAATCATGCTTGAATGTGGACTTTGAAGAAGTTTGAAGCATTTTCTTGTATTCTCCACAAGAGGAAGGATCGATCGATCAACACAAGGATCGATCGATCAGTGCATTAACAAGGAATATGCGCACGATCTGAAGAACGACTTGGCTTCTGAGAGATCGACTCATATCCAAAGATCGATCGATTAACACAAGGATCGATCGATCGATGCCCTTCGAAAAAACCTAATTTCACGATTTCTCAGCTCTTGTTTTGAAACCTATAAATACTTTTTCCTATTTTATTTTTGGGAGTCATCTTTGAGCTTTTGAAGAACAATTTTTATAGAAGTTTGAGAGTTTATAAGCTAGGAAGAAGATCTCTTCACACTTGAGAAAAATTTATGAATCATATTTCTATTTATTAATGCAATTTCAGTTTCAGTTCATCATGATATGCTTGGTTCATTGTTCTATGTCTCACTAGATCTTAGATCGGATTTAGGGATTCTAGGGTTTTAGAATTCACTGTTAGGGAACAAATACGATTGATGAATATATGATTCTCCTTCTAATACTTGAGTTTAAAGCATAGATTAGCTTGATCACCTAGTCGATGATTTTAGGTTGTTAACTTTCCAGAAGTTTGTTAAGAAGTAAAACTAGATTAGAAGAGCAATTCATTCACTACCAAGGAGAGTTGATGCTAGGTTGGATTGTGGGTAATTGAACCTAAGCGATAAAGCCTACTTGTAATCTGAAACCAATGAGAATTAGGACCTTTAGATTATTAGTAAAGGGGTAGATTCAACGAGAGTTGGTTTATCTTTATTTATGTTCAAGCCGAGAATATGATGAGATTAGTTCCTGAATAGTTTCCCTGACAAGAGTTCTAACTCCTGAATGAATATCTGATATCCGATTGCTTTAGTTATTTGATTATATTTGCGTTTAAGTTGTTAGTATTTACTTCTCTGATTTTGATTGATATAGCTTGCGATTCAATAGAACTCGAAAGTGTGATCTGGTTCTCTGAAGAATTCGACCCCAATCAGACATGGTGGTATTTTGCCAGAACAAGTGGTGGGATAAAGCCTACTTGTAATCTGAAACCAACGAGAATTAGGACATTTAGATTATTAGTAAAGGGGTAGATTCAACAAGAGTTGGTTTATCTTTATTTATGTTCAAGCCGAGAATATGATCAGATTAGTTCCTGAATAGTTTCCCTGACAAGAGTTCTAACTCTTGAATGAATATCTCATATCCGATTGCTTTAGTTATTTGATTATATTTGCGTTTAAGTTGTTAGTATTTACTTCTCTGATTTTGATTGATATAGCTTGCGATTCGATAGAACTCGAAAGTGTGATCTGGTTCTCTGAAGAATTCGACCCCAATCAGACATGGTGGTATTTTGCCAGAACAGGTGGTGGGAAAAATGCTCAAGGTGGACGCTCAAGCTTGTGTTGGTCTAGCGTTCGCTTTTCTCTGGTGGACTGGTTAGTGCTTAACAAGAACCGCCGTTGAGAGATTCTTTACTCCAGCAGTTGGATTCTGCAAAAGAGATTTATACTAGAGAGAGAATTTAGTGAGAGAATGAGAATTTAGGTGAATGAGAAGGAAGAGGGTCCTCCTCTTTATATAGGGAGCAAGAGATAAGAGGAGAATCTTTTTAAATCTTTTCAAATTTGAATTCAAATGAGGATCAAATCAAATCTTTCAAATTTAATATTAAATAAATGACATTAAAAATATATTGACCTCATTTCCTCTTTTTCGCAGTGAATTTCGTCCCATTATAACCATTTTTGCTTTTTTTAGGTATAGGAGTGCAGGCTTCGGATTGGACAGGAGGGAGGCACCCTCGAGCGTTGTCTATCAAGACATACACACGGGCTCGAGTGGGACCCTTGACCAGAGGTCGGTCGAGCGTATCCCATCTCGCCAGTTTTGGGTCCCCTCGTCCTGTCTTGGCCCCACCTTGCCTGCAAAACGCACAAAAACCTTCTAAACATATGTGGGATGAAATAAATGCAAATAAAATGAAATCTACAAGACTACCAAAAAGAAATCGGATATGCCAAAACCAGATGCTAAACAGAATGTATATACAAAGGATATCTTTGGAATTGCCTTCCAACAACGCTTGTTTATAGTCTCGAGCTTGATTCCCTCACATTCATTGGTGATAAGGTGGCTCATCGAGAAGAACCAAAGTTCCCTCGGGAATTGTGCAATCAGCCAAGTACAATTTAACTCAATGGCCATTCACTGTAAATTCCTCTCCTTTGTTGTTGGATAAGGTAACAGCTCCATAAGGTAAAACGTGTAACACCTTGAACGGACTATACCACTTCGATCTAAGTTTACCCGGAAATAACTAGAGCCTAAAGTTAAAAAGAGTACATGATCACCAGCTGTGATTGTCTTTGACTGGATCTTCTTGTCGTGGGCTGTCTTAGTGCGATCCTTATATGCCTTAGAGCTGTCATATGCCTCAAGTCTGATTTCCTCCTCCCATTCATGCAAATTTGTCTGCCTCTTTTCTTGGGCTGTTTTGAAATCGAAATTCAGAAGCTTGGTAGCCCAAATGGACTTGGACTCGAGCTCAACTAGCATATGACATGATTTCCCATAGAGCAGCTGAAACGGTGTCCTCCCAATAGGCATCTTAAAAGCAGTCACATAGGCCCAAAGAGTATCATCCAGTTTGGCTGCCCAATCACGCTTAGAGATTCCTACTACCTTCATCAAAATAGATTTGATATGTCTATTGGACACTCACCTACCCATGTTTCTTGAGCAAGCTCTCAAATACTTTGTTGATGAAATGAGATGCTCCATCACTAATCACCAATCTTGGCACTCCAAATCTGGGAAATATAAGGTTCTTGAATAATTTTAGAACCATCTTGGCATCATTTGTGGGGCATGCAATGGCTTCTACCCCTACGAAACATAATCCACAGCAACCAAAATGTAACTATTTCCAAAAGATGGTGGGTTAAAAGGTCCCATGAACTCTACATTTTCCTGCAACAATCAAAAATGTATGTATATCAGTTTTTATAATCATCATCAAAAATAAAACCAAAGCACAACATGTATGATAAATATGTTACTTACCCTTGTTTTTCACTTTAAAAGACTACCAATTTATCCATTGGTCATGCTATAGACGAACCAAAAGTGTTTTTCATATATTGGATTTCATTTGATGGCCTCCAAATTGTTGCATCATCTAATTTGACCACATCCACCCAAACTCTAGTTGTATTAGACCCTAAAATAACAAAATATACCATCTTTATTGGGTCAATTGAATGCACATGTCCCTCAGCAACAACCTTCTTCTTGCTACCAGTATGCATCAACATGCATTTTTGGTTTTCTTTTATAACTTAAGGACCATGTTTACGCTGCCATGTTTACCAATAGAAATCAAATAAAAAGAGAGAATAAAATCAAAAAGATTTTTATTCAAAATCAGAACTGAATATATATTGGAGATCTTCAAACAGTAGATTGTGAAGCTAGTGTCTTTATAGGAGATTTGGACTAGTGGCTGCATATTTCTTACCATTAGAACGTCATGCATCTAATTTTTCTTTAACTGGTTAAGTACTTTGGCATTTGTAGGAGATGTATCAACGACAGCTATTGAAAGTCCATGCTACATAAGACTGCAGACAGTCTTCCATGTATGTAATATCCATTGTAGGTCACTATAGAAATGTTTTAGCTAAATTTCACCGAAAAAAAAAATCATTGTCTTTGGTCCAAGAGGAAGTCCATTCACTAATGCATTATTTTCTTGTGTTTGCCAACGTCCTTCAACCATAACTACATCATCATTTGACAAATCCAGTAGTTTACATTTTTCACATAATTTTTTCTTGGTTACTATAAGAACACATTCAAACAACAATATATATATATATGTTATATGATCATAAATTTGTATACTAATGTATAATTTTGTTACTCATAAGAAAATTACCAGTGGTGTAATATCTTCTTGTTATACCACTTATCCAGATCTACTAATTTAGAGACAGGCCAAGCAATCATTTGTCTAACAACTTCTGCAACTGTAGACATCTTATTTGCATGTCTCCAAAGGGAAACTCCTTGCTTGGTTGCAGTATCGACTAAAACATTGATGTCCATAGGACCCAAGCGACATTCATTAATCATTTCATTCGAATTATTAGAAATAATCTGATCTTCAGTTACAGTATTGTCATCTCCACATCAATCAATCAATAAACACTTTGGTTACAATCTTTTATTCACACTCTACACATAATCAAATATAAAAACATGTCAGAATTCCAAGTCAAATACTTATATTAATGAATTTATACAAATGACTTACTCTTACAATTGAGTTTTCACCAACTTCAGGTTCTTGTCTCTGTAATGATATATACTTAAACAAGTCAAATTTGACATACATATTTTAAGATATATATATATATATATATATATATATTTTAACTAAGATTCTAATATATATAGAGGTATCTTACCTGGTTCTATACTTTCATTAACCTTTTGTTGGAGATGAACTTGATTTTCTAGCATGTTATTCATGTACTTATTCTTTACATGGAAACAAGCTAGTTTGGTCTTCGTCATGTTCATGCATGAAGACTTTAGTCGACCCAGATTATCAGGTCCTAGTAATTAGCTTAGAATTGTCATTTGTCTCATACACCGCAGATGATGTATTACCACTATTGACAATCTCACCTGCATTTTCCTGCACATTCTTTACCAGAATCATTATATGATAAGCACTAACAAAATTGTGCCAAAACAGTTTATACCTCACAACTCACAATCTTTTCACCTGCATTTGTATTCATAGGTGTATTATCCTTCTTGGTACGCGACTTAACCCACACCTTTAATCTCGACACTTCTGTTGGATTCGCACTATTATTTTTTCTGAAAAAGAACATCCATAATATATTATATCAGTTTATGTGTTCCATTTATTAAATAGTCTGAATCATAAAATGCTTACCATCTCTTCTGCTAGTCTAACCATTGCTTTGCGACTACAAAAATGCAGAATTTGTTTGCTCCTTCTTTCCTTGTTGTTATAGCTCACAACCTAACAGAACCATATGTTACTATTAACTATATGACTTAACTAATAAACTTACTTGATTAAATTTTGTACCTTAATGTTTGACGAGTTTTGAGCTTAACGAATTCACGCCAGTCAATTGGACTGATTTCTTTGGTCGCAGATTCATCCTTTGTTGAGTATTTTCAGCTTTATTGATATGTGAGACCATGTGTGATTTTGAAACCCTCCGTAAACAGCTCATTTCTTTAAGCACAACAACCTTTTGATATTCTTCGGTTAGCTTAAACATTGCCTATTAAGATATACAAACCTGAAAAAAAACATTAAGTTAAAGAAGACTACAGTAGTTTAGTAAAGGAAAGTGTAAAAGAACTGTAACTTTCACATATTTCCATAGAATAGTCTTGATGTCTTCGCTAATCTTTGTCCATTTTTCAATTGTGATGGCCCTAGGTATGATGAACTCTTAACAGACCCAGGACCATAAGTTTCTCCAACTGCATTAAAATCCACTCGAACTCTGTTGTTTTGATCTTTGGCAATATCTTTCATCCTTATTGGTCTTCGTTGCTTCTTCTGTTTCTGCTCAGCTTTAGGGTTAAAACCATCAGATTACTCAAACTCCTCTACCGGTTCATCCTCATTAGATAATTTATCAGCTTCATCATCTACAACAGAATTTTCAGCCTTTGCCTCATCTATTCTTGTTGCATATGTCAAAGGCTGCTCAGTTTCTACACGGTCTTCACCCGGAAGCTCATCACCTCTTCATTGGTTTGCCTTTCTTTCTGCTTTGGTTTTCTTCCACGATTCTTGGGCTGCTTTCCCATATTATTTTAGCTAATATGCAACAAGATATAATCTTAAGCATCAAAACAACCATATGTAAGTGCTGACAAGAAAACTAAGAAATCATACATCCAATATAGTCTAAATCATATATCTAAGACAATCACATAACATCACAACCAAGAAATTACACGACCTATAGCTCATGAAGCTTAATTTTACCATCAATATGGTAATCTAGAGAGTAATATAAATGTTATTCAACATATATCTCAATAAAAATAGTGAGTTTGGAGCTGCCAAGAATATCTTAATCATAGAATCACTTCAAATTCAATGATTTTTGTAAAACAAAAAAATGAATAATGAAGTAAACCAGAAAGGACGAAATCAAAGAGGCTTGTATGTAAAATATTACTAAAATCAAAGAAAAATGGCATATACAGGGATCGAACCTGTGACCTTCGCGTTATTAGCACGACGCTCTAACCAACTGAGCTAATAGGCCTTGTCTGTTTATTGAAGGATAGATATTTTAATGTTCAAAATTGTAATAAGTGGATATCATTATTATCATGAAGCTAAGGGAAAAGAGGAAGAGAAAAGAAGAAGACGATGCAGAGCTTAACATCAAATGAAGTAGCCGGTTTCGCGGTTGGGACTCTGCTTCTCGGAGCCACCATCGCTGCTCCTAAAGTTGATGCTTTCATCGCCGCTTCTCAGAGAAGGTAATTATAATTATATTGTAAAACAAACTTACAAGTTCATTAACCTCCCTCACACAGATTTCTGAAACAAAATACCCATTGTTATGCCCAATCTCTCATGTTCTGAATGAGAACCCATCTCGTGTAATATCCAAATTTTGGTGAACCCATGTGAATTTGTTTGCTGTTTATGTGTTCATGGATTGCCTTTCTAATTCCTATGATTTTAGTAGATGTTTGATTTCTAAGCCAAAGAGTGTGGAAATCAATTAAAAATATTTCTTGACTGGTTACTGCGATTTCTTTGTGTTTTGTTGTTTGAAATCTCAACCAAAAGAGATAGATTCTGAAATCAAAATTCCATTTTTGGTTATGGTTTTAGTTTGCACTCTCCGATTGAAGACACTTTTTCTTCTAACATCTCACCATGCCATACTTATTGGTTTCCTGAAAATCTATCTCTGGTCCTCACTGAAAGAACTTTTGAAATATTCAGGTTGTTGACTCTATTTTAAAGGTTGATTATGATTATGAATTTTGAAATATGTCCTAGAGTGTTGATTTACTGAGATCTAGTAGACTTGTTCTTAAATCTATACCTAACCTTCATATGCTTCTAAATCAATTATTTGTAGGTCTCTTGGAATGTGTAGAAAATGTGGAGATCTTAAGAGTAAAGCGTGTGGGCGTTGCAAAGGAACAGGAACTATCAAATCAGGAGGGTTCTTTGGATTCAGGGACTCATCAAACACAAGATCAGTCGCATGTGATACTTGCCAAGCCAAAGGTTGTTTCCCTTGCCCTGAATGCTCAAAATCTTAATCAGTTTCTCTGTATTTTATAGATAACCTCAAATACTACAACTGCTTTTTTCATCTTCTTTGACCTCCTTTGTGATAATTGTCACGGGTCTATTGGTAATATTAACGTTGAAGCATGTCTGTATCTGTTTCAGAACTCTCTTATTTGCAATTCTTGATCACTTTGGTTAGCTAAATCGAATGTTAGTGGAGTATTGACTTGGCTAATGTTAACCGCACCTTCTCGTCTTTACTTTTGAGAAACCCACTTAGTGACCAACAGCTATTTCTTGTCCGTTCTTTCAATAAGCATAATTAGCAGAATCTGGAAACAAATATTTTTAAAAGCTTTTGAAAAATATGAAAATAGTGATAATCGGGAATTGTCTATTATGCTATTTCTGCACCCCAAAAAAAACCACCAACTGGTTATAAACAATATGTTTTTGGAATGAAATTAACTACATGTTGACCGCTGATATGATAAATACAAAATAAACTCTACAAACCCATATTTTCATTAATTAAAAACGTGTGAAATAAAACCATGCTTTAAGAAAAAACAAAAACAAAAAAGTATTTTGGATGTTATCATAATTAAGGAAAACTAAAAGGGTATAAATGTAAATATAAAACGTAGACAAGTAAAAAGAGAGATTTAGCTCAGCGAGCACGTGTCCGACAAAAGTATAACTCAATAATACATCGACATGTGTCCGTCACAAGACATCACACATCTTGTAGTTAAAGTTACTTTTACATTTTTAACTCTATTATTGAATTCAAAATTTTAATGATAAAGATATAGAAAGTACCAAGGTTGAAAGTTTACATATTTCTCTGTTTTCTACATTAATAAATTCTATAAAATAATATTGTATATTTATTTATTACTTGAATACAAAAAATTGAAAAATTAATCCAAAAAAAATGAGGGCAAAAAAAATATCTAGTCAAATATAATAAAACATCAATCTTTCTTTAAATAAAAATTTCTAAAACATCAACCAAAAAAATTAAAAATTGAAAGAGTATTTTTGTATACTCTTAAAAATTATTTAAGGATTTGTACAGAATTCTACCTAAAAATTTGCGTAGAATCTTGGATAATTTTAAATACTTTAGTTGATTCGTATATTCATAAAAATTTGTATACAAAATATTTTCAAGACATTAAATAATATTTTATATTGGAATTTTAGGGGTGTTATTAAATAGAAAAGTTTTAAAATTATATAAGTTAATTAAGATTTTAAAAGTTTTATATATTTTTGCAAAGTTTTGTCTAAAGATTAGAGTTTTCTATAAAATTTTAATTTTAAATATTCTTATAAATATTTATATCCATTTTAAATATTTCTTATTTTTATATTTTATAAAATGTATTTACCAAAACCCAAAAATTATACAATAATTATAGTATGAGAGTTTTTAGTAAAGTTTGAATAACACAAAACTTTCTTAGACTTTGTAAAATCATGAATCCAATAACTCTAAATTCATAAAAAAAAATTATGAAATTTTAGAAATTTTTTTAGAAATATGTATGTATACTAATAACACTAAACTTTAGTAAAGTTTTTAAAAAACTTAATCAAATAACACTAAATATTTAATATAATTTAATTTTTTGTAATTCTATCTAAATACATAAACGGATTATAGATTCACTGTCCCTAAAAAGTTATTTTAGCACTTCACTCGCGTGATTTATAATTTCCTAATTAAACACAGCAATATGAATCCATTTACATTGATTTCATTAGCATTTGCAATCCAAAACTATAGTTTTCACTCTTTGAAATTATTTTTTTATCTAAAGATGCCTTCAATTTATTAACTTTTATCTTTTCCCATTAACCCACCCGATATGTGAGAGTATAACGTTGTTTTGTTGGCAATCGATAGATATCGATCAAATTATATATTTTTTAACAGTCATTGGTTTGAGGATTAATCGTTAATGACCACTTTTTAGTTATTGACCCAAAAAACTATATAATAAATTTCGTAAATTTTAATAATTTAGTTAGTTCTAGTAAAATAGTTAAAATTTTGTAATATATATTTTGATCATATAATTTTGTTTAAATATATAATAATAATACACTATAAGTTAAATAACAATTTTATAAAGAAGAAGTGGTACTCTAAAAAGTATAACTTTCTACTTTTAGAATAAGAACTAAAATACCATTCTAAACATTTTTCTCTTAAATATAAAGTTTGAAGGTTGGAGATACTCTAAATTATTGGTAGTTGTCGTTGTCGTTAGTAGTTACAAAAATAATTGGGCCTATATTTTTTTTTGGCAAATCCATAAATTTCCTTACATAACTCAAATACTTCAAAATTCAAAAAAAAAAATAACTCAAATACTTCAGATTCTAAATTCTATCAGTACTTTACGATATTCTAGTAAAAAGATTCCAAACTTAAATAATGATAGAACTAAACCAAATATATAGTGTCTATTATAATTTAATTAAGACATAAGTTCGTACCAATTATCATTTATGTATAATTTTATCTAATATTAATCCCATGACAACTATTGGGATGAGCACCAATAAATAAACGACGAACTTGAATCTATTGTGGATATTAATTTCGGGAGATGTAACGAACTGACTAATCTACAAAAAAAAATCAATTAAAAGTGCATAAGCGACGGTATAATTAGGTTTGGGCCTATTATTCGGAGCCAAATATTTAAATGAAAACCGATTTAAAAATTCGGTTTCGGTTAGGATTCGATTTTAGGAGAAAGTAATTATTAGGTTTTATGATGTTTTATTCGTGGATATCGGTTCGGGTCAGTTATCAGAAATGAATTAACGGCCACTTAGAAATAATCACGTATTTCAGATATAATTATTCGAAAGTAAAGATTATTCATCGGGGTTTTATAGAATTTTGAACCCAGACAAAAATCGAATCGGAACCGAACCGAGTTAATTTTAATTTTTTTATTAGGTATCAGAAAATTAAACCCGACCTAATCTAGATTTGGTGAAACCCGAACTGGTACTGAACAATTTAGAACGGGTTCTTAAAATTAAGTTAAAAGAAAATTCGTCTCGCTGATTCAAACTATGGACTTATTGTTAGTATCGTAATGCAGTTTTTATGGGCTTTAGTGTTTTATGATTATTGAAAGTAATAGTTATTTTTATGCAATAAAGTAATCAAATCCAATAAGAGACCGACACGTGCATACCCATTTTAAGGTAGGAGATGCTATTCTGCGGCTTCTGAAAAAAACTAGAAATTGATATGATACGTTGCTTTCATTTATTCTTTTATTAATTCTCTTAAAATTAGTTTACATTCACAATAATATCACGCGCTTCATGTCTACAACTTGCACATTTATGTTTTACAAACTACATAACTATGAGCTAAATAAGTATAACCCCTAAACCTTAGATATATATTCTTGTTATATGGAAGTTTTTCTACTGTATACGTACTTTTGTTGCATTTCATAACATTTTCTACCAGTACCAATCATGATCATAATGGAATTCTTAACCTAATTCACTTTATAGTACTTTATAATGAAACATATAATGACCATGTAATAGTGTTTTTGTTTATGATTAGTCTAACTCTAAATTTTATAGTCTCAATTTTATATTAAAATTCTAAGATATTTTGAAATTTTTTCAGGCCAATCTCAATTTAGAATTTTTCTAATCAATTCAGAAATAAAAAAATTAACTATTTTCAACATATCTGGTTGGTGCCGAGAATAAGCTGTTTGAAAAGGTTCTTGTCCGACTGAAATGGTAGAAACGACTAATACAAATCTGCTGCTGCAGTTTCTAACTAACAAAACCAATTTGTTTTCGGTTAATATCAAATTTATAACTAATAGATTTATGTTTTGTCTCAAACTGCTCTTACCACCAAGCTACAAGTTTTGTATTTTCATTTACGCATTTTACACCTTGCACGAACTATATATATTTTATGTATTTCAAGCAATTGTATTTACTAGTATTATTTAAAATTGACCTTTAGATGGGATAAGTTAAATCACATGTGATCCGATAATCTCCTGGACTAATGTGTCTAGTTACATGTCAAAAATCAAAAATGATACGTTTTGAAATAGGTACTAATTGTTGTATTATGTATAGCTAAACATAAATAATATGGTATCATGATACAGTATAAACATGAACAATTTAAGAAAAGGATATGTCTTAGATTATTTTGTGTAATGTACAGTGTATATATACCTAATAAAATAGTAGACACCATATATTTATATAGACATGAATTATACCTCAAGACAAACCCATAAATTTCCTAATTAAATCATTACCTTCCAATACAGTTCCCACACGAATTTGGAGTTGAATCTGTCCGGGTGAATTCCAAAAACTATACCTAAGTTTGGTGAAACCTAATTATAACTGTTTTTGTGTAAGAAAACGAGTAATAAAAACTAAAGTTAATGTTTCTTCTATGAAATTTCTTTATATAAACATATTTTTTAGAAATCAAAGCATGGGTTAATTAGTTTGGTGATAGAATCACACGCGCTTATACAGAGCAATGGGGTGGTTTTGTGTGTGTGAGAGAGAGAGAGGTTGAAATGAGAAGACACCAAACCCTAACCTCAACCTCACAGATTTTCTTATCTTTTGCTTCCAATTAAGATTGTACAACCTCCACACACTTCCAAAACTAAATAGAAATAAGAAACAAGAACCCTAAAATCAAAACCAGATCATCAAAAGTTTCCTCTTTTTCTTCTTCTAGCTCCTTCCTTAAGCTTTGCCAGTACTACAATTACTACCTTGTTCTTGAAATTAGGGTTTAATTTCCATTTTCCCTTCAATCAAGTTCTTTAGACCCAAAAGAAAAGTTCAGATCTTTCTTCCAAAAAAGAGATATATACCCAACTAATTGGGTTTTTGGGTGTCTGTATATATATAAACATTACATTACATATCCATATTTGTAAATCTAAAAGAAGATATAAGTAGGGTAAGAAAAAGATGGGAAGAGGAAGAGTAGAGCTGAAGAGAATAGAGAACAAAATCAACAGACAAGTAACGTTTGCAAAGCGTAGAAATGGTTTGTTGAAGAAAGCTTATGAATTGTCTGTTCTTTGCGAGGCCGAGGTTGCTCTCATCATCTTCTCCAACCGTGGAAAGCTCTATGAGTTTTGCAGCTCCTCCAAGTAATCACTCTTTCATTTTTGGTTTTATGGCTTTTTGATAGATCTGATCTTGTATGTTTTAACAATTATATAGATCACATCTTCTTGATGATTTCTATGAATGTTTTGTTAATAAGTTCAATTAGATCTGGTTTTTGTTTTCTTATTTTGTCAAAGATTTTTAACTGATAACTTTCTTTAATCCGCATCTTGTCTAAATAAAGAAGAAGGTGAATCCATATCACCTGGAAAATCTGAAATAGTTTTATGTAACAGATATATTAATTAATATATGTCTGTGTGATTGGAAGCTCCGAAGTTGGATATACAGATTTCTATGCAAAATAATTACCCAACGTAGAATGATAATATATGGTTCCATGCATTAACCATTTGTTAAGAACTTCAATCGTGCGTATATCTATGAAGGCTTTTATTGTTATGTGTATATGTTAGATGCTTACATTAAAAAGAAATATACAATTCTTCACTTTCTTTTTCAATCAAAATTTTATTTTCTTCTTTTCTGCATTTGTGAATCAACTACAAAAAAAACTCAAACAAATACCTAGCTAAGATATAGCTTGCAAATTGTAATTTTGTTTTAACATTTGAAACAATGAAATGCTAAGTGATTCATGTGTCAGATGAAGAACTTAACGTAGGAGTATCTCATATATAGGTCAGGTATGGTCTTAGTGATTATTTCTCATAAATCAATTGGCTTTTGTGAGTTTATTCCAGCATGCTCAGAACACTAGATCGGTACCAGAAATGCAGCTATGGCTCCATTGAAGTCAACAACAAACCTGCCAAGGAACTTGAGGTGCTCTTGGCATTATATTTTAAATTTTTATCATTAGCACTTCAAGATAAATTGTTTCTACAACGTCTGTTTTTGCTGAAATTTCAGAACAGCTACAGAGAGTATTTAAAGCTTAAGGGTAGATATGAAAACCTTCAGCGTCAACAGAGGTATATACATATATTTACACTTACTCATATATGCAAATGCATGTACATATTATAGATTCCTATTTATTTAGTGTTTTTGTTGGTGCAGAAATCTTCTTGGGGAGGATTTAGGGCCTCTCAATTCTAAGGAGTTAGAACAGCTTGAGCGTCAACTTGATGGCTCTCTCAAACAAGTTCGCTCCATCAAGGTCATATCTTTAGCTATCTGAATCTATATGTATATTCAAAGATTAGATTACTGTGTGAATTTTTTTGTTGTTTGATTATGACTAGTATAATAACATGATCATGATTTTTTGCAGACACAGTACATGCTCGACCAGCTCTCTGATCTGCAAAGCAAAGAGCAAATGTTGCTTGAAACCAATAGAGCTTTGGCAATGAAGGTATCTTTATAGAATCTCAGAAACACAGTAACTGCATTTGATGACTGAGATCAACCTCTTTCAATATTAGTTTACAAGCATTTTGGAAATGTCCCTAGTTTATTTGTATTCTGATTATATTCTTTTGCCTTAAAAAACTGTAACTCTTTAGCTGGATGATATGATTGGTGTAAGAAGTCATCAAATGGGAGGAGGAGGAGGAGGAGGAGGAGGAGGAGGAGGAGGAGGAGGAGGATGGGAAGGAGGTGAACAGAATGTTTCCTATGCCCATCACCAAGCTCAGTCTCAGGGACTATACCAGCCTCTCGAATGCAATCCAACTTTGCAAATCGGGTAAATTCTTTGCCTTGAAATGTTATTACTATGTAGAAAGAAACCATCTTGTCTACTTCAAATTGCTAAGGTTGTTTGTGAACATTTTACAAAAATGTTGATGTTATGGTAATGATGATGATGGTAACAGGTATAATAATCCGGAGCAGATGACTGCGACAACACAAGCTCAGGCGCAGGCAGGAAACGGTTATATCCCAGGCTGGATGCTTTGAGAGTCATGTGCTGTGTCATCAAGCTCACCAACGAAAAGACGTTATATATATAAAGTAAAGACACAAAATTTGGATTTGTAGACATAATTAAGTGGCTATATATAATGGCTCTGAGGATCTTCAGGATATGATTCATGTCTCTTGGCAACTCTTTCCTTATTTCAAGGAGTGATATATGTTTCTTTGCACAGTTACTCAGATTGTGTGGGGCGAAACAACAACAGAAACACACAGGAAACTATCTGTGTTTTGTTCAAGGCATGAAACTATCTGCATCATTTTGTACAACTTATTTAATTAACCCTTTTATTAATAATATATGATGCTTATAGTAATTTTGGCATAGAGATTTACATAGGAGAGATCCCATTGTGATCCAGACTCTTTCTCATTACATGACAAAAAACCGGTGTCATGGTTCAATGTTAAAACATGTTCAACATCATAACCTCAGCTCTCCATCACATAGATATATACTATAACTGTGTAAACAAACATTATCCACAGATCAAAGCATTTTGCACATCTCTCTACTGCCTTTTCAATCTCCCCAGTCCCGGTTTAGGCAGTACAAAACAAGATCAATGGTAATTAGTTAGGGTGTTTCATTGAACTTCATAACCCGCAAATGAGATACAAATGCAGCAAAAGGAATTATTGTTTACTTAACATGAATGAGAAAACAATGCAAATCTTCTGAGATTCAGGAAGACTGATTGGCTCTATCTTCCATAGATGATAGACCAGCCATCTTTTGCAAAAGATATATGTTTACGTATGTTGTATTTATGCGTGATGTTGTCTGGAATCCGAATCACCAGTGAGTGAGAAACCCAGAAATGGCTTGGAAGAACATGAAAAAGTGTTACCTTTCCACAAACAGGACAGTTTTCGCTTCTCTGCATCCATTCATAAATGCAACTGAGGTGGAAATGGTGAGAACACTTTGTAACAATCTTCGGATTCTCTGATGTGTATTCTGCAAAGACATCCAAAGAATTCTCATAGGAAGCTGCCTTCAACTGCACCGATGGAAGAGAAAAAGAGATGAAAATGAATACCTTCGAGACATGTTGGACAGAAATCTTCATCATCAGATGTTATATACACACTTTCAAAACCAGCAGCCATTGTCTTTGACTTAAGAGTTCTCCGAATGGATTTAGAGAACTCTTCTTTGGAACCTCCACCAGAGATGATAACCTTATTAGTCCATTTGCTTCCTTCCACTGAGAAAGAATCAGAATCTACATCAGCGTCACTTCTTAATGGCTCAGCATCCTCATGAAAATGACTAGAGCCCTTATCACGTCTTGAGACAAGAGAATCACGACGTGACCAGAACTATCTAGGATCAGCATCATAAGGCAGAGGCCTTGGAGTAGAATGGAATGTGTTAGACATAAAGTTATCATGTGACATAGATGATGTTAAAGATACATTTGAGGGGTTCACCAATGTTCATGCTCTAAGAGGGCGGTTTTCGCCTCTTCTGAACAAAGAGATATACTGCAAAAGAGTTCAAGTTCAAAGATTCAATGAGCCCTACTATATATATAATTTGAAGCAGCAAAGTAACACTCAAAGAGAGAAGTACCCGGTTGAGTAAGTTATTAACAAGACATCTCGGACATGGGCTGTTTCTGTTTACAGAACCACTTGGATTCGAGTAATCCTTATAGTCTTCGACCTGAAAGCAAGAAGAAAGACAGCCCATTCAGTGCCGTGTCTAGCCTTAGAGAGGCCTAAGGCAAACTTTAGTAAAAAAAGGCCCTAACCCAAAAAAAATTTTAAAAAAAAACAAACGATTAAGACATAATTTTTCTTCCTTCTGTTTCAATAAACTCTTTTACCAAATTCTCATAATCTAAGTTTTTAACTAGGTCTCTTTCTATAGATATGATTGTTAAACCATTTAGTGTTTCTTGTGACATAGTTGATCGCAAATAAGACTTTATCAACTATAGTTTTGATAAACTTCTTTCAGCTCAAGCAACCAAAACTGGAATCTTCAACAAAATCCGATAAGCAATCCATGAGTTTGGATAACAATCTTCCATTCCTTTCAAGTATTTCAACACTTCAACGGGTTTCTTGCATTTCTCTGGCAAAACATCTTTCAGAACTGTTAGTTCAAAGCATAACTCATCTCCTATAACATCTCAATGATTTCCATGTTTTAAAAATACTTCAAGATTGGTACAAGATGTTTTTAAGTTATCATCACTTGCTAACTTCAGTTTCTCTAAATCAAATAGGAAACCAAAGGTTTGTTCGTACTTTTGAAATTGCTCAAACCTTGTCTTAAGAGAATAGAGAGTTTGATCCATGACTTGGTTGAAATAATATATTCTAAAGCTCTCTTCTGGAGATAAATTCACAGTTTCATCAACTATTTATGATTCTTCACCATTTTTTTTTTGATAACACGTTTTTCTTTTGTTGAAAATATGGCTTCAATTTCCATAGACTATGCAATTACTTTAGCATCTGATTTTGCACTCTCAAAACCACTATCTATATAATTTTGGATAAAAAGAAACAAGTCCCTTGGGAAAACGCAACTTCAAACTTCATGTCTTATGATGACCAATATCAGGAGTGAAATCAACAATAACATAAAAACATTTTGCCCCTTGAATCTTTTTTATGATCATGTCCTTGTATTATGAGTTTTTGCCCCTCATAATCTTTTTTATAAGTTTAATTTTTTCTTTTTTCTCTTGTATTATGATTTTTTTTTTGGAATAACAATTCTTTTATATTTTATTTTTCAAATTTATTTAATAATTTATGTTTTAGTTTTTCAAAAATTTAACACACTAACAATTTTCTTTTTAAGTTTTTAAACATAAATTTAAAGAAAACTACTTAATCTTCACTAAGAAAGCCAAATCGGAGGTTGCCATTTACAGAAACTCTCCAAACATTTCACCTTCTTTTTCTCAAATATCACTTGTAGAATGGTCTGATCACTGTTTGGAATTGCAAACCTCTCCTCAGCACAATCCAAAACTCATCAAAACCCTCAAAAGCCCATTCATATTTGGGAAAGAAGCAAACAGATACATAAATCAAACATTCACCTGACTCAACGCAATTTTTTATGTGTTTGGTCAAAAAGAAAACTCGAGGCTTCATTTGGGGGAAACAAAGGTCAAAGTGAAATGCAAGCAATAAACCGATTGAAAGATGAAACCTAATTCAAGTAAATCTCTAACAAACGTAATTAAATAGAGACATAATAATAATAATAATAATAATAATAATAATAATAATAATAATAATAATAATAATAATAATAATAATAATAATAATAATAATAATAATAATAATAATAATAATAATAATAATAATAAATAAATAAATAAAATAAATAAAAACCACTTTAGATCAACTCAAACAAAATTCAGAAAATTGAATTAAACAAAGTGCAGACAGAACAGAAAAAGAAAAAGCAACAACATTTGACCAGAAAACAGAGTATACATGTTGAGAATGTACTGATCAGAGTATATCAGAACCCATTATCAAGTGCTTTACAGAAAACGCAAATCCTTAAAAAATCAGACTAAGAAACACACAAAAATTATACCTTTTTGACGAAGAACTAAATGGGTTTTCGTTTTCGATCGTAGTCGACGGAAAAGGAAAAAAAAAAGGGAGAGAGTGAGAGATGGAAAGAAAGAGCCGACGAAATTTCAATTTAGAAAAAAAGGAGCTCAATTGCTTTAACAGCAGATTCCCAGGAAAGTGAAGTCGGAGGAATTTTGCTGACTTTACCTTTGTGCTTTTGGTAATCCAAAATGCTTGAGAGGAAGGAGAGTGTGATGAAGTTGGTGTGAAGTTGCGTTGGCGTTTGTTGTTGGACACCAATAGTGAGAGTCGCTCTATATATTAGTTAACCAACTATTCATTTTATTTAAATTTATCAAATTACGTATTACTAAATTTTGTAATTTTCTTGGAAATGATCACTACAGAAAGATTTTACTTTATATTTTAAATTACCGACAAAGATGTGGAATGGGAGTCGACTAGAATGCATGCTATAATTCTTTGAAAAACAAATTATATTTTAATAATCCAGATTTACACATATCAACGGGGTATTTTAGTGTATTATTAAACAGCTGAGATTTTAAATAGTAAATATAAGAGATTCATTACAACAATCTACTTTATTTTATAAATTATTTCAATAATTTAAAATTTTATAAAATATTTTCTTTATACCAAAATAACATTTATCTAATAAAATTGCAAAAGATATAATTTTACTAATTTTAGATCAAAAATAAATAATTTAAAAATATACGAATATTCTTAACCAAAAAAATATCCTTTATTTTTTTAATGTTTAGATATTGATAAGAAATTGTCTCATTTCTCAACTATTTTAGTATCATAATGAATTTTTTTTTTTTTTTAATTCCATCAATTATGATTATTTCTTACGGATTTTCAAGTAAAAATATAACCAAACAATTTATTTTAAGATACAAAATTGAAATAATTGATTTTGGCACTTTCTCTAAGTTTGCTAAATTTCAGACAATTTTTTTCTAAATCTACCAAATTTTTGACAAATTTTCTGCAAATGAGTTGATTTTTAGCAGATTTGCATGAAGTCTACTAAATTTCTGGTAAATTTTCTGCAAATCTAAAAAAAATTGAAGGATCAATTACGCATCAGACACATATCGATTGATATGGTATCAGATTGCTCAATTTGTGAGTTTCCTTACATTTTGGTTCATCATAAGCATAGATCGATCAGTCTTGTTAACGACTAATCGGTCTTGTTTTTTTTAAAAATGTCGTCCAAGAAATATAAGCCGACCAGTCCATTAAAGAAAATTTATGTACGGATAATGTTTGGACCGATCGGTCTAAGATAAGACCGGTCGTTTTACACATTTACGATGTTAATGTGTCATATAATGTGTAGACCGATAAATCTTGTGATGAGTCTCGGTTTCTCAAAGCACATATACTCGATACAATTGTTACTTAGCAAATTAAGACAACTTATTTTTCTGGTTTTTCTTTTATAAATAGAACGTACAAAGAAGCAAATAACTGGAGTTGAGAATGTTGTTCCTACAATCCAGGAAGACTCATTCTCCTTATTTAACTGAAACACTTACTAAAGCAAATAAACTGAAACAAATAGAAATAATACAAGTGATTGGTTTGATTAAACCAAGTACTTGCGGTTTGCATGGTTCGAGATGAGGTGCGTCGAACTGGTACAGTCTTATCATTACTCCCTCCCCCAAAACAAACCTTGTCCTCAAGGTTGAACTCTGGAAAACTCTGTCGCATCTGGTCCAAGTCTTCCCAAGTTGCATCTTCACGTGCCAAATGCTGCCACTGAACTGACACTTCGGTCACTCTCTGGTCACCTCTGAGCACCTCACGTTGATCACATATCAACTCTGGAAACACACGAAGAGACTCGTCATGCCGTAATGGAGGTAACGACCCTGCAGCTGGAGTATCAGACCCTATTCTCTTTTTCAACTTCGAGACATGAAAAACTGGGTGAATACACACATCTCCCGGCAGCTTCAACCGATATGCCACTGTCCCAGTCCTCTCTTCCATGCGAAATGGACCATAGAACCGTGTAGACAGCTTCTGTGATGTCCTCCTGAAAACAGATTGTTGTCTGTACGGTTGTAATCTCAGGAAAACCCAGTCGTCAATCTCAAACTATACTTCTCTGCGTCTTTTATCGGCCAATTGCTTTATTCGATTCTTTTTAGACTCTAAGTGTTGTTTTAAATCCACCAAAACTGCATCACGTGTAATCAATTGATCTTCTAATTCTTGTACTGTTGTGGAACCATTTTCGTAACCTGCAAGTGAAGGTAGATCACGTCTATAGAGTGCCTTAAAAGGTGTCATACCAGTCGATGCATGGTGTGTTGTGTTGAACCAATACTCAGCCCATGGGAGCAGGGAACTCCATTATTTCGGACGGTCATGAACAAAGCTTCTCAAGAACTGCTCCACACACCGATTTACCACCTTCGTTTGGCCATCACTCTGGGGATGATAAGCTGAAGACATGCAAAGTTTCGTACCTGAAAGTCTCCACAATTCACGCCAAAACACATTAGCGAATACCTTGTCTCTATCGCCACAATTCTTGTACTTTTTTCTCTTCACTTCCCCACATTTTGACAAAAACGCTGCTGCAACTAACTAAAACTCCAGTTTGTTCCAAGAAAAGATTCTGACAGTGACTAACCTTTCCAAGTGAGGGAGATACAGATTCTGATGATTCATCAGAGATAATAGGATTGGAGGAGGAAGATGCGAGTATTCCGTGACTACTATCGGAGAGTCTCGCCGAAATTTGACCTGGATGCCTAGTAGAGCACGAAATCGACAGTAGAGAAGAGGGTTTAAGCTTCGTTGATAGAGAGATAAGAGCTATAGGTTTCGTCTGACAAGGTGAAGCTATTCTGATCCCAAAATATGCATTCCGATTTGATTGAAGTGCCATTTCAGCTGCGCTTGAAGGTTCTACGCGAGCAAGAGACGAGAAGGAAGAAAAAAACAGGTTTTGCAAATTTTCATGTCAATACGCTCATTTCTTGTTGGGTGGGACGGTATAAGGAACCATACCAGGTCGTGTTCTAATTGTGTTCACATGAAAAAATGGATAATAAAATTTAGGTTTTTTTTATGACTAGAGTTTTAGTTGATACTATTGTTCTAAAGGATATCGAAAATATGAATAATATTATTTTGAAGTGAATATATCAAAAGTGATATACAGATTTTAACAAGATTTGCTATTTCTTATACTGAAAGCAAACAGTACAAAAAGAGAAAAAACCAAAACCAACAACCCAAAAACTTCTAAAACGCATTGAACCTTTCTTGCCTTGTACAAAAGAAAAAGACATCACTGTTTTTTTCCTTTCAACCATCTCAATGCTAAGCAATCATGTCATAATCATCCAATTTGTCATTGTACTGAAGCACCTTTCGTTTAATCTTGGATGAATCAACCCAGGTGACAAAATCTTCCATGTTCCGAGTTACTAAGAAGGCTGGATCAGTAACTGTGTCTGGTCCTACACGAATGTGTCCTTGCTCTATGTAAGTCACAGCTTCTTTTAAGTGTTCTGCAAACTTCAGGTGAACCAGGACAGACGACAGCCTACGCCTGCAAAATATACCATCGCAATTAGATACATTTGGCTGTTGAGAGTAAACGTAACCACTTACATAGGATCTTGCATACACCCACCTACACAAGGATGAAACTGATAATCGATCAGTTAAAGCCAAGCTTTTCCTAGTCGGTAAAACACCCATGTTATATCTGCCAATTTAACGCATACATGGATAAAGCACCAGTCAGTCAGTCATTATGAAAACAAGTGTTCTCATAGCAGAGTGGAACTACACAATCAACAAATCCGATAAAATGGCTACCTTTTCCTTTGCATAGACAGAATCTTATAGCTCTTAGTTCTGAAAATCTGTACAACAAGTTAGCCACACAGAACGATAGACTATTAAGATCGTTAACTAGAAATCATTAGATTGCACACTTTATCAGTAAGACATTCAACCTATTGGAAATTTGAAAACAACAGCCCTAAAATTCAACTGTCAGTAAGGTAGTTAACAACAAAAAGCAATAGCGTCTCTAAAATTACCTATAGGAAACATATCATAAGAAATATTTAGGAAGCTAGATGTAAATGCAGCAGAAACTTTGAAAGTGTTTGCACTGGTAAATAAACTCACAATTTCTCCAAAAGCACATCAGTCATCTGAATCCGAAAAGGATCTGATGGATCCATCTGTTTCATTATATTTGTCAGCTTCTCCACCATCCTACAAAGTCCTTGATGTCTGGGAAAAAAAAACAACAATCTCAAGAATCAGAACACCATTGCTCATCACAAAAAACGCAGAAACTGAAAGAATAAGTAGAAAAGAGTATCGAGAGTATATGTTCAGGAAAGAAAATGAACGAACTTTTTGTAATCGTCACGATCCCTGATAAGGAATCGATACATGATCTCGTTTTCCCGATGCCCACCTTCTCTCTTCCATTCTAAGAAATTTGCTTTCTTTACAAGTATCTTCTCGTGGCGTTTGAGCTTCCTCATCTGAAAATGTTCTGAAGATTTGCAAACTATGCGAAATTAGGGTTGATTTATCTGTTAATTCTGACTACTCCTGACAACGATTATTATATCTCTGTACAACCAAACAACGAATCAACGCGGTCCAGAGAGACGACGAACACGGCGAAGAGAATCTCGGATTGAGCAGAAAGGAAAAAAATAATAAAGACGCTAAAACTCTGATTCGCAGAGGAACAACACAGGAACCCTAAGTACTGTTAAATCCGACGGTTCCTCTTTCATTGTTTGATTGTAAGGCCTTTGCAGATATAAAACTTACTTTATTGATTGAGCCCTTTAGATTTTTTTTTTGGCCCTTTTGAGGCCTATAAAACACTCACTTCTACACCAAGAAAAAAATACAAACAATTACTTCTTTCTCATAAATTTAATTTTTGTTTGTCAACCTCACAAGCATCAATTCATAACCAAAACCCATATTTTATTAAACTTTTATTTTGATAAAATACAAAATAATTTTGTTAAAAAAATATTACACAACAAATTTTTCGTTATTATTATTGAAACTTTAAAAACAATATCAAATAATATCTTTATATATGATAAATCATGGCATTAACATATCTATATCTTTTACAATAATAAAAATATTTTTTATTTTTTGACAAGATTTAAAAAATATTTCAACTGATTATCATTATTATTTTTGTCTAGGTAATATTATTAGTTTCTTTTATTTATATAAATAAAAATTTGTTTCAACTTAAATATATTAAGATATCACCATTAATAAAAGAAAGTTAAAAATAGTTTTTATAGAATAAAATCATTAAATCAAAACATCATGTTATATCAGTTTGTTTTGACATAAAATATATTGTAACAAATTTGTTAATTAAAAATAATAATTCAATATTATTTATGTCTTTTATAATAATAAACAATAATTTTTCATGATAAGATTCTATAATTGATTTTACTATCTATCTAATATTATTATTTTGCTTTAACTTTGAATATAATATAATATAAGACAATTAATTTAACTGAGATTGTTTTTTTTTTGTCAACGACAAAGCTGATATAAATTATGGAGGGTACAAAGAATCACACACATCCTCTCGTGCTGAGCGAGCAAGAGAGTCTGCCTTATGATTCAATTGTCTAGGAACAACATATAAAGAGAAACTAGAGAACACAGAACGTAGCCTACAAAAATCCTCTTGATAGGGCAAAAAAGCTGGCCACTCCTCTGGATAATTCAAGATCTTTAGTACCGTTTCACAATCCGTCAGTACCTCCACCTCCATAATAATTTCCTCCGCTATGGATTCCATCGCCCATAGAATTGCTTCCACCTCTGAGTGTAGGGCCGAGAGGCGCCGATGGACTCTGCGAGCCCCCATAAGTTCTCCTTCCACCGAATCCGGAAAACAAAACCAACCGAAACCGATTTTACAGTCTATATTCTTCCAGGATGCGTCCACAAAGCATTTGTACCCAGTGAAACTATGATCAGATGTGGAGGGAAAAACTAATGGAGATTTTGACAAGGCATGGCTCTCTATGAGAATAGAGCTGGTACCCTTATCAATTCTTCTTGCCCCGGACCACTCCTTGTAGTCCTCTCTAGCTTGAATGAATAAATTTCGGGGATCAGAGGCCTTGTTAGAAAAGCAATGTTCGTTTCTTGCCTTCCAAATGCCCCAAATTATCCATGGATAGGTCCGACTATCACCATTTGCTGGTCTTCGCCAAAATAAATAATCCAAATTTGCCTAGATGGACTCTGTTGGAAAATGCATAGGCGCCGACGAAATTTCTGATAGTGCCCACGTTTGGAGCGCTGGAGGACACTCAAAAAGCGCATGATCACAATTTCATTTTCGGATCCACAACGTGTACATCGTGTATCACATTGAAGACCCTTAGTAGACAAATCATGTTTTACGGCAACACACCCCTGAATGACTTGCCATATGAAATGTTTTATTTTTGACGGACAATCCAAATGCCAGATCTGCCGAAGTAGATCCTGAAAATTAGGATCTATGATTCAGTTAGTTATAAGATTATGATTTTCTTCGACTCGATACCCCGATTTGACAGAATATCTCCCCGTTCTATTGTGATTCCAACCCCAATAGTCTGGTTTGGATATCCGTGGAATTGGAATGCCCAAAATTAATTGTGTATCTACCGGATCAAAATATTGTTTAATCAAGACTTCTTTCCATGAATGTGTACTGTGGTCAATAAACTGATCCACCGTCATATCAGGAAATAAAGGTAAGCATAACTCCTTTGCCGGATGAGGTACCGTATCTGGAATCCAGGGATCCTTCCAGATCCTAATAGACTTACCGTCTCCAATTCTCTTGATAAGTCATTTGGAAAGTAAAGGTCTAGCTGAGATCAAACTTCTCCATCCATATGATGGGGAGGCAACCGATGTCGCCGAATTAGGACAGACATTATGAAAATATCTACCTTTCATCACTCTTGCTAGAAGGGAATCATGCACTTCAATTAACCTCCACAGTTGTTTAGCCAACAGCGCAAAGTTAAAATTTTCTAATTTACGGAAACCTACCCTTAGGAGTGCAAAGTTTTTACCATTTTTTCCAATGGATACCTTTAGAGGACTGATTAGTTGACCACCAAAAATCGGCTATAGTCGAATTCAGCTTATTAATAACTCCTTTCGGTAATCTATAGCATGACATTACGTATGTGGGCAAGGCCGTCAAAACCGATTGGATCAAAATTTCCTTCTCCGCTTTGGAAAAGAATTTGGAAGTCCAACTATTCACTCTTTCGTGGAGTTTCCCAGTTACAAATGCAAAAACTTTTGTTTTTGCACCACTCATGTCCTCTGGAATACCTAGGTAGGATCCCATGCCCCCTAGCTTTAAAATCCCTAAAATCTGGTGTAATTCTATTTTATGTGTCTCCGGTACAGCATGACCAAACTGTATGGAAGATTAAGCAAAGTTAATATGTTGACCCGACACCATCTCATACTCTTTTAGTATATGAAGTATAGTCGAGGCTTCATCAGTTGTAGCCCTACAAAAGAAAAGAGTGTCATCCGCAAAGAGGAGGTGAGACACCCTTGGACTAGCTCGTGCAATTGAGATACTCGTTAGTTGTCCCCGAACTTCGGCATGCCGTAGTTTGGAGATAAGAACCTCCGTACAAAGGAGGAATACGTAAGGTGATAAAGGATCTCCCTGCCGAAGACCTCTATGTGGCAGAATCCTACCCTTAGGAGTGCCATTTAATAGAATGGCATATTCAACACTCGTAATACAATACATTATAAAGCGAGTCCATTGCTCAGAAAAACCCAATTTTCTTAATAAAGCTTCAATAAAGTCTCATTCAACCCGATCGTAGGCTTTGCTCATATCTGTTTTGATAGCCATAAATTGACATTTAACAGCCTTATTTGTACGAAGGCTATGAAACATTTCTTGTGCAATTAAAATATTATCAGATATAAGACTTCCGGTCATAAAAGTTGACTGCGTCTCACTTACTAATTTCGGTAATAATTTCTTAAGTCGTAAACTCAGCACCTTGTAAATTATCTTATAACCCACGTTGCATAGAATAATAGGCCTACAATCTGCCATTTTTGTTGGACGAGATACCTTCGGTATTAGACATATATTTGTTTTGTTTAACCCTTTCTCAAACGTACCTTGACTCAAAAAATTATTAATTAGAGTAACTAGGTCATCCTTTACTGTCAACCAAACTGTTTGGAAAAATAGAGCTGTCATTCCGTCGAGCCCTGGCGATTTACCAGGGTCCATCGCAAACAGGGCATACTTAACTTCCTCTTCGGTCACCCGTTGAGTCAATCCCCTATTATCTGCATCGGTAACTTTGGCTTCCAGAGTATCAATAGGAAAACTAATTGTACCATTGCTAGAGAAAAGTTTTGTGAAATAAGTCGATGCTTCGAGTTGTATATCCGCATCCTTTGTTAACCATATATTTTCCTTGTCTAATAACCCAACTATTCAGTTCTTTTCTCTACGTTGTTTAGTCGTAGCATGGAAGAAACAAGTATTTTCATCGCCTTCCCGGAGCCATCTAATCCGACTCTTTTGCTTCCAGTATATCTCTTCCTCAGTGTAAGCCTGATAAAGCCTCACATTTGCTTCTTGTAAGGCTATAATGTCCATTGTATTACTACTCTTACAATCCTTTAGTACCTTTTTTAGTTCCTAAATTTTGTTATTTTCGGAAGGAAAATTTTTTTTCCGCCAATGAGAAATCTCCTTACGACAAGAATTTATTTTCCTGAGAAAAGACAGTTTGCGATGGCAGGTTGTTCCTTTCCAACTTTTCGCAATTATATCATTAAATTCGGGTTTATAGATCCATCTTTTGTCAAAATGAAATTGTCTATGGGAAATGTAATCTTGATCCCTAAACCATCCTAAAATTGGACGATGATCTAACCCCCTCCACCAGAGGACAAAACACCTGAAGAAGAAAGCCGGACAAATAGTATGATTAAACGAGACCACAAACTTAACTTATTCAAGGATATGTGAATCAGACAGTACCCGCAACTCATCCTTTTAAAATCACAGAATAATAGAATAATTCCAACCTCAGAGATAAACAACCCCTGATCCCATTTTTGTTGTAGAGACAGCCAAGTCATAAGAGGATACACATATATAGTTTCTTGGCACCTCAACTTATTCCCACCCCATCGAGATGTAACTATATTAGATGAGAAAATAATTAAGCTAGACAATGAAACATGTTCATAGCAACTTAGAAGACCCAAACACCCGCCATATAACAAAGAACAACTCAAAAGCCTACTCTGTATCTATTTATTTTTTACCAATGTGAAAAATAACAAACAGAACCCTATATAATAAAATAGTACCATATGAAAGCTCTTGCCCTTAATACCATCCTTTGATAAAAAAAGACAACTGGGCCGAACCCTCTATGTAATCATTAGCAGCAGTAGTACCTTGGACATTGAACCTAATACCCAAAGTATTGGGGAAAAGAAACCTTAGCCGTAGAACCAGATCAAAGATTCGTCCACCAACTTTAACTCCGGTACTCAAGAGAAAATCCTTTAATTTCTGCAAAAATTTAAAGTTTTGTATTTTAGAACTATACAAGTCTTTAAATCCTCGACCACAAAGAATTAACCAAAGTCTCAAAACCAATCCTTCACATATCAATAATGATCCAAGAGAAGACAAACTATAACCAAACCATACCAAGTCAGTAAATTGACTTAAACAAGCTTTAAACATTGCTTTTCCTAAACCAACTCTGGTCCAGATTTGATAATAGAATCCCTGTGATTTATCAAAAATGAAGAGCAGAACTGAGAAAACTCTGACTCTAAGACAGTAAGTGTGATACCTTACGAAACTATTAGTATAGCCATATTGATTGAAGTCCTTCGAAGAATCTCGTAGCGTGTGAAGAGTCCATAGACCTCTCCCACTGCATACTATCCTTCCAAGCCCCAACTGTCGAAGAAGCCAAAACAATCCTCTGTTTCTTAAAAACGATGGAAGTTCTGTTTGTCAGACAGCAAAGAACTCCCATTCACCACTGATCCTAGAATGTCCTGCAATGGAACAGGAGCTCAGATTAATTAAATTATTTAGCTAAATTACATCCATGCCAAGACAGAAGGACAACCCACTATAACCTGACCCTTTCTGTATATACTTAGCTATAGCTGCAAACCCAGCCTGACCACTTATAACAATAAATTGCTTTACTATAGAACATAATAAATTTCGACACTTAAGTATCCCGAATGGTACACTCCTCACCATTAGTAAATCAAAAGGGAAATGTCTGGGGGAGTATGTCTGGTCCATATTGATCTTAATGGATCCCAACCATATCCCGACACTGCTGCTTAGCCATTTCTGAAATTTCGTTTCCCCTCTATGGTTCATCACAGAGATAGAAGTTGTGAAATTAATGTTATCACAACACTCTTCTCCACTCCTCATGGAATACTGATTATGCACCCAAGACATTAATATAACTAGAATTAACGACTTAAAACTCCAAACCCAAGTCTCACTTCCGATATAACTCAGATCTGGAACTCGTTCCTTAGTCACCATTTAGAAATAGTTTCTGGAACAAAGGGCAACTATATACTGCTTCATCATAAACACAAAACCAATTCAGCAATAGTGATAGAATCACTTACCAATAGAACATCTCCAGATCCGCCGTAAGCACAAGATCTCCAGGAAGAGAAAAACTAGATGTCTTGTTGCCAGAACCGCCATAACCACAAAGACCCGACAACTCCCCCTCTGACCGAAACAAGATCCCAACCTTCCTAGCCAAGATCCTTTTTCTACTTTTCCCTAATTAAAAGAGAGAGACCTAGATCCCTCAAAAAGAATCTCGAAACCCCCGATAGTCAAATCGAGCCCTGACCTCCGAATCCCCCTTGTTTATTAGATGTTAAAAACTAATATAATCCATTTAAATTAGCAATTTTCATATAATATTAATATTAAATATAATAATTCACCAACAAATAAAACCATGTTTTGCTATAGGTTATACTTGTGTGCACAAAACTATAAACATATGAAACAATAATATTATGAATGTGTTATTCCAATACTCATCATTAATATTCTTTTAGTATCATTAGTATTAACTTTAAACATAAGATTTAATCTCCATCTAAGAAATTTTAAATAACTATAGCATCTTATCTTAACTAATTCCTGATATTTAAGGTATATTATACAAGATTTATTATTTCTAATCAATATCTATTTAGAATTTGACTCATAGTCCTGATAAGAAAATTATATCAAACAACTTATACTTGATACTCATCTCATGACTATTATCATAACACCAACAAACTTTTTGTTTTTTGTTTTTGTCGACATTGGGCCATAACTGGCTACCCAATAACCAAATTTCTACATAATTTAGAGCGCATGACTTGATACTTGGATGTGTAAGTGTCACTATCTTTAGTGAACTTACCACCAACTAAAGCCCCCTTGCTTCTTAGTCTTCCTTTTCTCTTGATTTTTTGCCTCTAATCATGTATTTTTTTGAAATTTCTTCGTCGAAACCCTACAAACAAAACTGGAGAATTAAAATTAAGATTCTCAAACTCTGAAAAATATACACTAAATAATTTGGCCAAACTATGATATGGTTTTTTGTGATTCTAAGATATGTAACTAATGATTTATCTATTTGCATATTTTTTATAATGATTATTAATGCTTTCTAATTAATTCATATTTTTGTAAGGTGATAAAATTCACTGTAATGTGAAGAAGAAACTGGTTTCTAAATTCGTGAATGTTCTTGAGCAGGAAAGTATTAAGATCATTACAAACCTACATGTTTGTCCTGCAACTTGATCTTACCGTACTTCTACTCATAAGTAAAAAATCTCCTTTGTATACACAACATCAGTTAAGTCAATTCATCCTCTCTCAAACTTGGTTTTGAGAATAAAATTTGTAAATTACTGTGATTACTTGATGGACGTCTTAAAGATATATATCTTATGGGTAAATAGTATTTTTCTAAAATATTTTTTATTTCAGTTTATCATTATAGTTCTTAATAATATTTTTTATTTCTTTTTATTTTTATAGATATCATCAGACAATTGGGTTCATGTTAGCACTACTGATATTATTGAACTGAATTGAAAACCAAATAAACGAATAAAACTTAGCCTTAGAAATACTAAATAAGTTTTTCGCTATATTATTATTTTCAAACGTTTTATTATTTTAAAATATTTAATGGTAGAAAATATAAATTTTATTTTATACATAGAACTTATCATTACTTCTGTTTTATGGGAAAATATATTGAGATGGTTGAAAAGAAATCCAGGAATGAATTTAGAGGTATTTATGCTTCATAATTCTAATTGATTTATAATTTATTCGTATATTGCCTTTTTCTAATTTAAAAAAATTATTTCACATATATCATAATTATTTTTAATGATTATGAGTGTATTTAGATTTGATTATCAAAAACTTTCAGAAGTGGAAAATTAGTTATAAACAAACAAATATGCATAACGAAAAAAACAAACACACATATATATGCTTATTACTAACACAAATATAGATATAGATACTTATTAGTAACTTAGATATATAAAAATATAACCTAATATTTGATTTTCTAATGACTTAAATACATAATAAAAGTAAAATATTATTTATGCAAGGTTCGGAGGTTTATCTAATTATTAAATATATTTTAATTTTTTAATGATAAATATGTTCTTAAAATTTTTAAAATTTTAATATATATAACTGCAAGACAAGCTTAGTTTCGTATAAATTGATTTTTTCTTTGGATGGAGATAAAATAGCAAAAAGAAAATGTTTTTTTTTGTTTTTGCAGAGGAAAACAAATTACATCGTTAGACTTGGTACTGTCGATAAGAAATAATAAAAATCAATGCACACGTTGAGATAGACATACATAGACGCACACCAACGCATCGGCTTGAATCTTGAGATTGATCATCAAGCCACCGACACCGACAACACAGTTTCATGGGCGTATTAAAATTGTTCTTCACTAAAAATAGTTTTCTCTTTAGTTATCTTCAAAGTCATTGGTTTCTTTACTATACGTGTTTGTTCTATTTCAAGCATCAACATCAAATAAGAAACGTCTTCCTTATTTTTTTAGGTTCTTTTCTCAATTTTGTATACTTTCTCTTCTTTAAGAAATCTTTAAGCTTTCTACTTTTATTCTTTCCTCGTAACCTAAAGAAAAGACCTTTATAACAATATTACTTCAAATACTTCAGTATTAATTTTTTTTTTTTGTCAACGGCATAATATTATATCGAAAAAAGAAACAATTACATCAGTTAGGTGGGAGAACACTTCTAAAGAGAAATTAGAGAATTTGTAGCAATTTGATGTTGCCGGTGGGTTGTTAACGCATAATACTAATTTTCTTAAGCAACTAAGTTTCTGCAATTGAATTCGAAAATAAATAAATAAATATGTAAGCGTACGTATATATGTTGGCGAGTCATTGCGTGAGTCTAGTGCCGTGCATGCATTTACAGGACCTAAAACAACTAAAAAATATTTACAAAATATCCTTTTTATTATATAAATATATTATAGTTTAAAATAACATATATAAATAAAATAAAATAATTTGTTTTTATTACACTTTAATATATTTTTTGGTTTTAATAAAATAAGTTCACAACTTTTTAAGGTATATGTTGGTTTTTTTAATATATATGTTAACTAATCCAATTTTTGTGTTATAGTTGATCTAATATAAGATTCAATCAATTTTAGATTTGAATTTTTTTAAAAAAACAAAGACATTTAGAACTAAATCCAATTTAGTTTCCGAAATAATATAATTTCATGAAAAAATTAATTTTTAAAAACAATAAAATATTAAAAATTGATTATTTCTATAATATAAATGAAAAAATCATTATAATAAATAGTTTTCTTAAAATTTTAAGAGATAATTATCGAAGTGAATCTAAAGTGAATGCGTTTATTTTTACTCATAACGTGATGATTGACCTTTTGTTATAGTTTCCAATCGATGTAGCACGAATCAGATTTTTTGAAAAAAATATCGAGAGAGAATTGGATTTAGTTAGACAATGTGTGGTTGGTAAACACCTCAGTTTGATATAAATAACAACCGTTTTCGAATAGCAGCCAAAAAAAATATTGATCAAGATGTTTTGACCTAATATCGTCTACAATATTTATTCAATAGAAAAAGATATGCATTAATTTTTTGATTATGCAACTTTGATGAATAATTTTTCAAAAATACAAATTTTTGTTTATAAACATAATTTTTAAATTATTTTTTTACCATAAATTTTATTTAATTTATTTTTATCGATACTGCTATACTTTAAATAAGACCCTGTAAAATTCAAATCCGACACTGTATATTAGATCCAAAAACAATGTTTACATAATATATAAACATTTAAAAATATATTAATATTTAATATATCAATTCTTAATATCAATATATATACATCATAAATTTTGATATGTCATTGTTTTCAAGACTAGGGTGAGTCGACCATTGCTTAAAAACTTTATTACTGACTATGAAGGCAACTTGAAATCGTGGTTTATTCATTCTCAAAGGTATAATGACTTTATACTTTTTTAAAAAAGTTTTAAAAATGGAAACGAAAATGTTGTTAAAATATGTTGCTTATATCAAATTCATAGATTCAATAGCACCAATATTTAATTTATAGTTAAAATAGAATTATATCCATACTACAATGTAGAATTTATTTGATTATTTTTTAAAATCATGTTTATTTAATTACTTAGAATCGTGTTTATATTTTGAATATTGTTTTGAAATATTGTTTTAGAAATTTGATATCAAAACCAAAACAAACTGGAATTAGAAGATTTGAACCGTACAATATAACTTCAATAGATCCTAGATCTAGGTATTTAAAAAATCAAATCAAATCCGAACATGTGCCAAATCTATAAATCTATTAAATCTTTTTTAATTTTGAATTTTTATATAAAAGTATTCGAACTCAAACTCGATCTATACCGAACATACTTATGTTCAAAAATAATATATAGATCTTAAATCAAAAGAACCAAAATACCATATTAGAGAAATTAAACTCGACAAAATGTCAAAATAGATCTTAAATATATGTATCCAGAAAATTAAAATCAAGGTACACCCAAACCGAAAAATTGAACCTACACCCAAACCGTAACCGAATAATTAATCAAAAATTTAAATGATATATTTTTTTTGTTAAATTTTAGGTTTTCAGAATTTTTCTTTTAGTTTTTTTATTAACTTAAAATTTTTATTTAAAAAGTTGTAACAAAATCTATCATATGCCTATTTTTAAAAGTTGTTATAAATTTTAAGTTAGTTTTACCTTAAAGTTCATAACATGATTAAAATGAAAGTGTCTCCTACTTTAATATATAAAATATATAAGATATAACAAGATTTAACTTTAACTATTTTTAAAAGGACAAAAAAATTTGATGTTATGCCGAAAAAAATGACAAATTCTAATTATATAAAAACATCTCAATATGGTTGTAGCTTGTATGAATGGCTAATTTTTATAATTAAGTAAAGGATTAAATATTATCTATATATGTTTGTTACATGGTTCATAACGAAACATATCAGTTTCTCTCTATGCATCGACCACTTTATTTCCTATAAATACCCTTAAAACCCTTCGTTCACAAAAAAACTAAAACCATTGCTTAAAAGAAAAAGAAATGCTCAATATGTTCTTCTCTCGAGATTATATTATATGTTTCTTTTGAATACAAACACTTCGAAACTTGGAAGATTACGACATTAAAAATGATTATTCCTTCGGTTCCAGTTCAAGTTTATACCATCTTTCAATTAAAATCAAGGTAAACAAGTTTAAGTTGTTATTGATGAACCTTGTTTTTTCTTTTATCTTTAGTTGAATTCTCTTTAAAATAATAAACTTATTATAAAATTCCACAAAACCTTTATATATTTACAAATGACAACTGTGAACAATGAATAGAGTTGGTCCAGATATATATTAACTATATTAAATTGCAGACCTACTTTATTTATGTACAAAATAGTTAATACTCTTTGGATCTCTCTTTGTCTATGGCTGTCGCAAAACGAGAGATCCACAAGTCTAGAATATGCCATTTTTAAATATTGTATTTTGTTTTTTTTCTTCTTAAACATAAAATATTGTTTTTGTTTTTTTTCTGAACACGAAATGTTGTATTTTGTTTTCATTTATTTTTATTAAATAACCCTGAAAGAATCAATTAGCAAGGGAGAAAAAACAAAGAAAACAAAATTAACTTAATTAAGTAGGTTGGATCGGATTAGAACACTCAAAGGTCATTACACATTTTACAATTGTTAAATAAGAGTTTAATTATTTATAATAGTTTCGGCAGCTAACATGTGGATTAGCTTACCTTAACGACAGTTGGACGCTAAACTTACTAAATATATAATTAAACTTCCAAATACTGTATATTATTTTACTACGAATAAATAAATAAAGGAAAAGAGATTGAATGTATTTGGTCTGCCAAAATTCAGAATCGTTGATTTATTTTATTTTATTTATACAATTTATATGCTAATAGTAGTTGCATTTCGTCTAATCAACTATCTAATCTGACTTTGTATCATTTTTCTAAAAAAAACCTAAAATATTAAAAGAAATATTTCTCACTATTTCGTTAAAAAAAGAGAGAGACTGTTGTTCATTATTATATAAATTATAAATTTTGCCGACAAATAAGAAAAAACCTAAAGACCTTTTTCTTTTTTTTCCCTCTTTGGTGGAAAAAGTGCTGAATTTGTAACATTGTGGTCTCTTTATTCTTCACACCGAACTTCGCCGACGTCCTTCATCTTCAACCTCCGGTCAATACCCACCGGTTACTTAAATAAGAAAACAATTAACCACGTATTGCCCTTAATTGCGGCTACTTTGATCAATCTCCATTGCGGAATTTCAAAGACGTCTCATTTTTCTTTAACTTGAAGTGTTGTCTTCAATTGAGAATTTCTGGGTTGGTGTTGCTCAGAGTTGAATGTTGTCATTCTCGCTTCTTAAATGAACCTCAGATTCTTCTATTTCTTTTTTCCTTTTTTAATTAATTAAGCAAGATCTGGGTTTCATTCAGATTTAGGCGAAGATCGAGGTGTGATTCATGCTCACATTGTGTGGAGATCACATTTTGTCTGAGTGTTATTAGGATTATTAAACAAACTTCATCAGATTTATTCAATCCTATTATATTGTTTTTTTTTCTTCCTTTCCTGAGAGGTTTTCTGTTTTGGGAACAAAGAGAGTTTATGTGAGAGTGGGGATAGGTAATTTACAATGTGTAAAATGGAGAAGTTTCTTTACCACAGGAAACTCTGGGAGATGAAAGTTAAGCTTTTAGGAGATAACAAAGATGAGAAACTCAAGAACTCGTTTGTTTCAAGGCCTCGTATGAGCTTATGGATGATTCGTGCTGTTACCATATTGTTGCTGTGGAGTTGTTTCGTGCATTTGATGGCTTTGGGAGAGATGTGGGGACCCAGATTGTTTAAATGTTGGCCTTCTTGTTTCAATCACCATGATTTGTCTACCGCCGTTGAAATGAAGTCTCTTCCCGTAAAAGTCGCTTTTTCGCCGAAAAGTAAGTTCTTTTGAGAAGTTTTGATTTTCAAATTTTGGTTGAATCCAATAATGTCAGCTAAACTTGATGATGAGTCTGGAAACTTATCTTTTTTCTTTCCTCTCAGGGTATTATCAGAATAATGGTTATCTTATGGTGTCGTCCAATGGAGGACTCAATCAAATGCGAGCAGCGGTAAGATGAGAACTGGACCATTGGAAATTGCTTCTCTTTGCAAAGTTTCATCTTTTCGTGATAAAATTTGCTTGCTTTCTTACAGATATGCGATATGGTAACTGTTGCTAGATACTTGAATGTCATACTGATTGTACCGGAGCTTGACAAGACCTCTTTTTGGAATGATCCAAGGTATGTATCTCATCCGTCTCACGTGAAGCTTCTTTGTGAACTCTGTAACTTTTTTTCTTTTTCTGATTCGACAATCTCCTAATATTGTACTCTTCTTTGGGGCAGTGAGTTTAAAGACATATTCGATGTGGATCACTTCATAAGTTCGTTGAGAGATGAAGTTCGGATACTCAAAGAGTTACCTCCAAGGCTTAAGAAAAGGGTTGAGCTTGGAATGTACCACGAAATGCCTCCTATTAGTTGGTCGAATATGTCATACTACCAAAATCAGGTTAATTTTTAAGTTTGGTCTTTTAGTTTTATGATTCATCCTCACTTTGACTTTTACTGAGTTTTTCAAACTAAAACATATATTTGGAAACAGATTCTTCCACTGGTGAAGAAACATAAGGTCTTACATCTGAACAGAACAGATACTCGACTTGCTAATAATGGACTACCTATAGAGGTTCAGAAGCTGAGGTGCCGAGTAAATTTCAACGGGCTGAAGTTTACTCCTCAGATTGAGGAATTAGGCAGCCGAGTAGTCAAGATTCTGAGGGAGAAAGGTCCCTTTCTCGTCTTGCATCTCAGATATGAAATGGATATGTTAGCATTTTCTGGTTGCTCACGTGGTTGCAATCCTGAGGAAGAGGAAGAACTAAAGAGAATAAGGTATAAAACCAAAAATCTTCTTGCTTTTTGTTCCGACTTTGATATATGTATTGATGTAAACTATTGTTGTTGGCAGATATGCTTATCCATGGTGGAAAGAGAAGGTCATAAACTCTGAGCTGAAGAGGAAAGAAGGCCTTTGCCCTTTAACTCCGGAGGAAACTGCTCTCACACTGACTGCGTTGGGTATAGACTGTAATGTTCAAATTTACATAGCCGCTGGAGAAATCTACGGCGGTCAAAGGCGGATGAAGGCTTTAACAGATGCTTTTCCAAATGTGGTTAGTAGGAGAAATCAAGTACTCATTTCCATTTCACCAAACTTCTTTTCTTACATTAATCTCATTGTCTTAAACTACCTCAGGTCCGGAAAGAAACTGTATTGGAACCCTCTGATCTTGACTTTTGCCGGAATCATTCATCTCAAATGGCTGCACTTGATTACCTAGTAGCTCTTGAGAGTGATATATTTGTTCCAACCAATGATGGGAACATGGCAAGAGTGGTTGAAGGTCATCGCAGGTTGATATATCATTATCTTCTTTCTTTCTTTCTTTCCATGTCTATCATTTTGAGGCTGACACCATGTTTTTCTTCAGATTCTTGGGGTTCAAGAAGACAATCCAGCTGAATAGGAAGTTCCTAGTGAAACTGATAGATGAATATACTGAAGGATCGTTGACTTGGGATGTATTTTCGTCCAGGGTGAAGGCATTACACTCTACTCGAATGGGAAGCCCTAAGAGACGGTTTGTGATTCCCAATAAACCAAAGGAAGAAGACTACTTCTATGCCAACCCGCAAGAATGTCTGCAGCTGTTAGATGAACCATTGAGAGTCCTTTGAATAATGTGACTTCATCATTGGCGAGAGAACAGCTGAAGCATTGGGTCTAGAGCTCTAATATACTGCAGTTTGAGAGATGAATTTACAGTGAGATTGAAGTTATATAGGATTCTTGGTGT
>JAKUCM010000577.1:0-21866 GCA_023374145.1 Lepidium sativum
GAGAGATTACAGTTTCATATTTCCAAGTAAATTTGTAATGCTAATAGAGCTGTAAATATAATTAAGAGAAAATCTATGTATCAATATATTTGTTATAAAACAAATAATTTTATACAAATCATATGAAGTAAATTAAGCATGGATGATTGTCAAAAAAAAGAAAAATATATGGATTAAGTTTGACAGGTGATATTTCTATGTCAACACTAGTTAAATTGCTAGATTACAAATTTCAAATTGAAAAGTGAAAATTATTAAGTTAACAAATTAAGCAAAATGGAGGTAGCAAATGGCTCTTAAAATGGTAAGTGCACATCATGCAGCTCATTTGCACAATCAGGGATCAAATCCCTCTTGCTTACATTATGTAGGAATTTGACTATTGGATCGGCAAGTTGTGGTCAAATATAATTTGTCGTTAACAAAAAAAACAAAAAACAAAATGGAGGTAGATTTGGTGACATATAGTTCAGAACTCCTAAGGATGGTGAAGCCGTCGTCTTCAACCTTCAAAGTTGAAAGCCAAAAAAGAAAAAAGGAAAGAAAAGACAAAGAGAGAGAAAACAGTAAAATGTATTTTGTTTTCAATATTAGTATGTATTATAATAAGATTAATATTGTTATTTATTTGTTAGTGAATGTATACTGTGTAATCGTAAAAAGGGTTGTCGGTGAGTCCTTTAAGGCCACCATTATCAATGGTTTCTTAAGGGTTTTTTAACTTATTTTATTATTAAAAATTTAAGAAATTTTTAAGAAATCTTATGAAAATTTCTTATTTAAGAAACTCGGTTTCTTACCTTATTTTATTATTTTATTATTAAAATATATTTTTTAATTCACTTTTTCTCATATATAATCATTTAATAATATTTAAGAAACTCTAATAAGAACTCTCCAATAATGTTGCTCTAAGGGTTATAAAAGGTCAGAGAAACCAATAGTGATTGGTTATGAAAATATGAAGAAACTGATGGTGTATGGGTTTAAGGAAATGCATAATAGGATGGACACATGAGCAGTAGATTGACAAAGGTTGAAGAATATGTCAAAGATAAAGGAGTAAATGTTGATAATGTGGAAGAAGTAGAGATTAGAGATGAAGAAGACGAAAATGAGAATTTGAAGACAAGGAAGAATAAGCAAGGTCTGAAGATGCTGAGGAAGAGCAAGAAGATGCAAATGGTGAGGAAGAGCAAACTGTGATCCACTGTTGACAAAAGAAATTACAAAACCAATTGGTTAACTCGTACTAAAATTTGTATAGTGTAATAACACTTGTGTAACATATGTTCCTCCGTCTAAGTGTCAAAAGTTTATTTGAATCAATATAAGTATGTTGAAAAAAAGGAAAACAAAGCTTAGTTTTTTTTGTAGTATATCAAACTTTATATAAAATAGTATATCATAATTCACAGTTTTATTTTCATGGAATTGACAACAAGCAAACTACAAAGTAAAACAAAATCTAACTAAAATAGTAGAAAAAAGAAGAAATATAAAAGAAGAAGAAGTAAACCTATAGATTTATTTGTTTTGTTTATATTTATTTATATAAGGAACTTAGAGTTTTTTTGTTTTCCTTTTTGCTAACTAGAGTTTCTCCACGTTGTATCTTCTTAGAACAAATCTTGACTGTTGTTTTGATTACTTTTACCCTCTAAAGCACATCTAGATCTTTTCGATCATCATCACAATGAACCAGACCTTGATCATCAAATAACCATTTCTCGATCAAAGACAATGAGTCCTGATCCTCAGTAGTATGTTCCATGTCTATTTTTGGTTTACTCTTAGCTTTGATCATGTTTGTCTCCGGTACCAAATTCACCTTCTTATCAACTGATCCAGATTCTGAAGAGTGATGATCAATAAGTCTTCCCTCACTTGAACTCCTATTGTTGGAGAGTGATAAAGTGTTACGCCTTGAAGAAGATGAACTTGTCCAATTCTGAAGTAACTTAGAGATGTTCTCTGTGCTTGATGCATATGTAGTGGTTATTGCAGAATGATTATTAGTATTTGGTGATTTGGGTTCGACAGATATGGATGAAGATGGTTGGTCTAGTGATAAGGCTTTGAATAAAGCTTGTTTAGCCATGTTTATGTCGGTTTGAAGCTTTCTCTCCCATTGACCTTTGTTTGGGATCCTTTTTTGGTGATGATTACATATATTAGGAATCTCGGTGTTGTCTTCGTTGATGTTACCATTTTGAAGCTTCATTGTCTTGAGTTTCTTTTTTAGATGAGTGTTCCAATAATTCTTGATATCGTTGTCGGTTCTCTGAGGTAGATATGATGCTATAGCTGCCCATCTAATTTTCAATAAGGAAAAATAAACAAATAGTTTCGACCAGAAAAAATAAAAATAAAATATTCATGGCCTAGGTATGCTGATTTCTCAATTGTAATCGCCAAACTATATAGTTTTATAATACAAAAATTTATGACCTCTTTTTTTTGATCTATCAATAACTTTGTGCTGACTTTAGATCAAATATTACCGGTCATGAAGAACAGAGATATTGAAGATCAAAAGGAGTGTTGAGAGATACCTATTACCCAAAAGAGCTTGGAGATGGATGATCATCTTCTCCTCAGACTTACTGAAATTTCCTCGTTTAATCCCGGGACGAAGATAATTAGTCCATCTAAGTCTGCAACTCTTGCTACACCTTATCAAACCTTCAAAACATAGACAACATATAAGGGAAGCTAATAAGAAAGATATATAAGTAAAAGGAGATTGTATGAAGATCAAAACCAGTGCTTGTAGGAACAGTTCTCCAGTTTCCAGGGCCATGTTGTTGGATATAAGAGACCAAGATTATGTCTTCTTCAGGAGTCCATGGTCCTTTCTTCACCTCAATCTTCTCGCAAGAAGGTGGTTTAACCATCCTCTTGATCGTCTTCTCTGTTTCTCTTCTTATACACACACACACACACACCTATAGTTACTGTATGTGTAAGCTATGTAGTATAACTAGTAAGACTCTCAGATTATTATCTTTCAAAGAGGGATCTTCTCAAAATCTCAATTTGGACTTGAAAGAGTCTTCTTTTCTTTCAATCTTTGAAGTTTTCTTTTAAACAAATTTCGTTTCTTTTGTTTTTTTGTTTGGTTACAAGAGAGGTTTCACTGGATGTTGAAGAGAACGACAAGCGTCCAAGTCTTATGGGTTGGTTCTTTGGATCTATATGCATTGAAATAAAGGCCTACCCATATTTAAAACCGAATAGAGTTCACTAGCGCATGAATGACACTTTTATCTTTTGTTATATTATAATCCGAGTAATTCGTATTTAAGTAACTTATTATTATTATTATTATTATTATTATATGTTCGGCTATACCCAAAGTTCAGAAAATCAAATAAAATTTTTTAAATATTATAATTAATGTGGCGAGAGAAAGTTGAACTTAAATAATGTATAACCGCTCCAAATGGTACTTAATCTAACAGCTGACGGTAAATACACTTAAGATAATTTATTTGTATAATCATAGATCAAGTTTCCCGCTTATATTATGTAAGAATTTAACTACTGGACCGACCAATTGTGTCATAATATAATCTACCATTGATAAAAAAAAATAATGTATAACCGCTTTTAAAAAAATTTCTACTTTAAACTACACGGTTTTTTTTGATATTAATTGTCATTTGTACATTTAAATACCTTAATTCTAAAATTTTAATCTTACCCCTATAAAATACTGATAGGAAATTCTTCTACGTGGCTGCTCAAGATAAAGAAAATAAAAAGGCAAGGGAAAGGGTCAATAGAGACAGCAAAGAGCATTAACTCATAAAGCTTTGCTTGTTCAAAAAGTCAGCTCTTCTTTTGTCTCTCTCTTCACTTACGTGGCAATAGTAATCTTGGCATTGGAAATAAGATCTGAGTATTTAGCATTTACCGATTATATTGGTGAGATTTGTTATGCTTATTAGTCTTAATAAATGAGAATCAGTCCTTCTCTTACAATAATGTCGGTTCTCTCTTCTTTCTTACACAAACTCAGTTCATAGATACTTTTGAACATCTTATAAAAATCAAAACTATATAACTCCAAAAGAAGAGAAACCAACACAAGGATACATTGAGCACAGTGGTATATGACGTTGGAGATAATATCATATGCTTTTTTGGGGTACATATATATTATATAAATAAATTTTGAAACGATTTAGAATAATTTTCAGATCTTAGATCTGAGATGGTTTTGTTTCACATATACCATTGATGGATGTTATATGCAGCTCGAAGAGTCAAAACAAGTTTATCATTATTGTATTCTGAAGTAAAAACTATGATGTGGGTGATATCACACATGATCTCGTTAAACATAAGAAAAATGGTGCTTGCATAAGATAATTCAAAAGTGTTGAAGATGACAATTCAGACGAGTAGCCAATGTTGAGACTTTATTTAGAAGAATTCGTAAGATTCAAAAGTTTTTTTTTTTTTTTTTTGTCAACTAGCCTACTAACTTTTTAAAATCTCACTTCTACTATTGTCGGTAGAGAATTCGATCTTGGTGCATTGAGGATTTATAAAGTAACAACACCATTTGATCACTTGTTCTCGGCAGATTTAAAAGACTCTTCAACAATTTCAAATTTATTTTATTCTTCGTTCTTTAAATTTGAAAACTGATCAAAATGTTGAAAAAACTTTTTCCAAAACTAATATTTGTAACCTATTTGCTTTCATCATTATTCTAATGAAATTTGTTTGTTGACGAATTTTTTTTTTAAATAGATAATATCCTACGAAAAATTCAAAATATCAGTTATATAGTTTAAAATACGAGGAATTAGAGAAATAAAAGAAAATCCATCTAGGACAAAATAAGTATTCAAGTAAAGCAATCCGTCGCAAACGGTTGGATGATAATTACACCATTATCTAAAGCATTACTTCATGCATTCATTTCCACATAACCTGGGACAAAATCATCCCACACCTAAAATAAAAAGCTAATTTTTTCAGAATCTGTCGAAGAAACAACTATAATTTTTGATTTTTAGTTTTATCTCGAACACCAATCAAATAATAAAGTATAAACTATGTATAAATCTTTTATATATGTAATGATATATAAACTAATTCTTATTTTATTGAACCCGTAATCGATCCGGATCGAGTAATTATATGGCGACCTGAAAGTTAATCCGGGTCTCTTGATCGGATATAAAAGCATTGGAAATTTTTAACATGATAGTTAATGACTTAATTAGAACCTTCCAAATAATGTGTGTTTTTAGGAATTTGAAATCTTTTCTAGCTAAATTTTTTTTTTTGGAAGAGATAATAAGTAAAACATACATCTTGACGAGATTACTAGAATATGAATTTTCAACTAAAAATCAATTGATAATAAATTGAAAAATCTATAACTTATATATATTAGAGGGGATCCCTTTTAATTTATGAGATAGGATATTATTTTCTAACATCCTCTCGAGATGATGATTTTTTGGCTATTAATCTCGATATGTTCAGGAATGAATCGACGATACCAATTTTTAGGCTTGATTTGTCGATAATTAGACCAATTTTGGGTCGGATCGGGTTGGACAACGTGGATCGTGAGATCTGATACCATATTAGAATATGAGATTGCAATTTAAAATCAATTGACAATGAGTGAAGAAGTCTATATCTTATATATAAGAGAAGATTTTTTTCAATTTCCGATGTGAAATATTATTTCTATATATAAATAATCTATATATGTTTTTTTGATAATTAATAATTATATATCATAAATAATTTAGATCCCGACGAAATAATTTATATTCTTGGCTCAAGGCTTTCGAAAATATACGAAAGTATAATCTCTAGACGATCATCTTTCTCTAGGTCGCCATTATTTTACTATGTTAAGAAATAATCCGAGTAAATTAGGCACATATAAATAGCATTACTTCTTTATTAACTTGGCCATGCATGATTGGCATATAATGTTATGTACTTACATATATATATATATTAATAATATTAAAGAAAATATGTATTTGGCTAATTTTATTATGTTTTGTAGTTATATACTCCTACTAAATTAGCTAAACATAATGTTAGGAAACAATATCGTATCTAATTGACATTTTTTTCACTTTATAATTTAATTCATTTCATGCCAATTTAATTTAATTTTTTTGGTGTTTGTCTAAAGATAGGTTTTTAAAACATCCACGTTTAATTACGTTTTTTCTCTGTTTCCCTTTTTAAGGAAAAGTCTAATCTACATTAATTATATATTTAATTACATCTAATATCCTAAGTTTCTTGTAACTTTTTAAACGAAGAACATTTAGCGCTACATCGTTAGATGTTTAATCAATTAGACACAAATCGAATGGTACGTCAAGATAAAGAATTAATGACACCAAAACAAATGAAAAATGAAAACAAAAACAAAAACAAATTTGTTATGCCAAGCCAAACTGTTTGAAGATTTAACTGTTAAAATACATATGTCCCTTAAATAAATAAAAAAGTATTTGTATAATTATATGGTTTGTGCTCTAATTCTGGACACAATAACTCTAGATGGACTTTTGTCGAAAATTTCCAACAATTAGTACTTCTGTCGACTAGATTCTTACATATTATTTTGTAGCTTTTTTAATGTTAAATAATTTTGTTATAATAGTGAAGGGAGCAAGTGGTAAAAAATCTACAAATGATAAATTTTTAAAAAGCTTTTTAACACTGCTAATAATATACTTTGTAATTTAGAAAACAAGAGATACAAATAAAAATAAAACCGTGAAATAAACTTTTAAGGTGGTCGAAATTTCCGAATTATAATTTGATACTATTACCATATTTAAAATGTTCATCTCAATCGGCATTTAGCCTAGTGACAGATGGTAAGTCCACAAGAGACTTGCGCACTTGCACATCCTGAGGTCGAGTCCTCCCGTTTGTATTTGCAAGAACTTGGCTAATGGACCGACCATTTATGATTCAATGTTAACAAAAAAAAATGTTCATCTCAATCAAATATGATTTCGCCTGAACAAATGCTTTGAATAATGAAGGGAAGAGAGACTTGTGTAAATATACTTTTGAGTTTTTGTAAGATCCATCCACATATTTTTTGTAGATAATTTTTGATTTCTTATATTTCTTTTATGTGACTAATTTTTTTCATTTTTTGATTTGAGTGGTTCAAAATATGCTATTCATATCGTGTCCTTCATTGTATGAAGTCGTTTTCGTCGCGACAACAACATCGTACTTTTTCCATACGTTTCATCTTTTTAACATGTACACATCGATCATTTGCTTCATGACGAAAGAAATTGTACGTTTCAGATTATTTCAGCCATACAACCTAGAAACGATTACACTATCGTTAACTAAAATAATTAGGTTAACATAACGTCCAATCCATTTTTAAGAAAACTTCAAAGAACACATCTGATTAAGTTATCTAACTAGCAGTATTATTACGCCTAATCAATGGGCACGCTTTGTGAAAACGATAAGAGTAATTAAGTAATAACTACAAGACCAAATCAGATATTACAACTAACAGAAATGAGTGAAAGCGTATATGTTGAAACATTTTGCACTAGATTAGGAAATGTATAGTAATATGGATTTTGACAGAAATAAATATATAAACTTGCCATGTAATGTGCTGTGCACTGGTCTAGATTAAACTTGCTATCAATGAAATGAAAACGATGGAATATGGTATAATTCGAGTTTTTCTAATCCACAAACATCTTAATAAAAAAAAAACTCTGGATTTCTATGATTGCGGATATTAGTTTGGACTTAGGTTTAAAGTTCCATTAGTTGTAAGAAAAAGTCATATAATATTTAAATTAAACCTTGTAAATTAAGGTGTAGTGCCGCGTTTAGATCGTGTAAGGCAAATTAGAAATATGTAGCATATATTATGCAACTTTTTCTTTTGACAACGACATATATTATAAAAATAACCACAAAAGTTTATATTAACAATCATAAATGAATTTTTTGACATCACGAGTTAGATCACCGATCATAAATATCTAGAATATATGCAACTTAGATCGCTTCTTTTTATTATTATTTTTTATTAATAAACTGAATATATATTATTAAACAACTCTTATCATTTCTATTTATAGAGATTGAAAAAAATATTTTGTGTAAAAGTTTTAAAAACCAAGAAAAATAACGTATCCACATGTAGTTGGTGCCGAGGAAAGTTTGTCCAGTAGTATAGTCACTTTACAAATCTTCAAGACACTATGAATCGAATCCCCTATCTGTAATAGTAGGAGATGATTTAAAAAGCAAGTAAGATAGTTGACAAAAAAAAATCATTTAGTTAGTGATAAAAAAATAGTGATATATTTGGGATATTACCTATTAAATAATTTACACCAAAATGTATCCGCGGTTAGATAGAGAGTTTGTAAGGGCCTAAACTAAATTAAATAATCAATAATGATTTGACATGTAGATAAGTTTGATGTCCATAACATGTCTAACAAAATATTGTCTCATTAGTCCCTCCTTACCAAACTTTGTACAAAGTATTTAAAAGGACCATATATATATTTAGATGAATTACAAATTATCTATAAAATTCACAGCACAATATGGATCACGGTTTATAAACTAATAATTTGTACAAATGTGTACACCATGTTATAATCCAAATTTAAACAAAAAACAAAATACACTAAAATGATATAATTGTTTTCTCTATTTTCTGATCGGGATCAATACTACCAAATTCGACGTAAAAATATTTATTTAAATCGAACGGCCTACGTTTTTATTTTCCTTCCACTTCCTAGAACTTTTCACTTTTACTTTATCACTGCGTTATTCATCTAGACAATTTTTTCCTTACACAACTTCTCAAATTATAAAATTAATTAAGAATGATCTGTTTTCCAAAATATAAGATTAAAAATTATTTAAAAAATACTTAAGAATTATTAAAAATACAAGATTAATAATTTCTAAAAATACTAAGTTTAAATTTATTAGATGACATTTCTCCTACAATCCAACAAATCTACAATTACAAAACTATACTCTTAACAATAAAATCTTAATTATGATTTTCATTTCATAAAACCATCCATCACCCGAACAAATCTATAATCTCAATTCCATATTTTTGTGTATGAATGAACAAACTAAATCTACAAAAATAAACACAAACATATATATAAAAACGAGAAAAGAGAGATATGTGAAGTACCTTGTTTGGCTAAGTAGGGAAAGAGATCAAAGGGAAATGGAAGGAAGTGTACTAGTTATAAAGCAGAATTCTCAACAAACTCATCTGTCTCAAGTCCGTCAAAAACATTCAAAATATATTGTTGAGTCAAATGGTTGATATATAGTTCGACTAGAAAAATATTCTGAAATAACTTAAGAGGTTATAGGTTTGAGTGGCAACTGGAATGAATCATTTATTAAAGGTTAGTCCGAATTAAAAAATTACGGGGTTTGGTTTAGAATTTCTAAATTTTTTTTAAAAAATTGATTTATCGACATTATTATAATGGAATTTTTTTCGAGAAGTCAATTGTACTAATGTGATACAGTAAAATAATCAAGATAATGATTTTATCACTTTCTCTGTAGAGAAAACTGTTTAATATTCTCAATGGTTTCGTCACGACCTTGAATCGTCCGAGAGTTATAATTCTATTTTCCATCTAGAACAAGGTGTCTCTAAAATTCTCTTGTCGTATATGCTTATATCTTTACCTAATAAAATCGACCATAAAATCTTAGTGTTTCATGAATCGCCAAAATTAACACCACTTTCTTTATTGACAAAAAAATTTTGAATTAACTTTGACTTGCTATTCTTTTTACAAAAGTCACATTGATTTTCTATTATAAGTATACTATCAATGTATTTAACAGAAAATTAAACGACCGTTATGAAACTGTTTCCTGTTGTTAACTTTGAAAAGGATAATCGGCCAAAAAAACCCTAAGTTTCAGGAATCGTAGAAAAAAAACTATAACTTTTTCACCGACCAAAAAAAACTCTGAATTATCTTTCACTTGTCATTTTTTCTACAAAAGTCACATTGATTTTCTGGTAGACCGTGTTTTGTCGGTTTTTAACCTTTGTTTTCCATGGTTGTGTTGAGTCAAAGTACATTTTTAGAGTCTTTTAGTATGTTTTAGAGTTTTCTCAGGTCATATGTCATATTTGGAGAATATGAATTGTTTGGAGTGAAAACGAGCGGATAGAGATGCAGACGCGTCAAAACTTTGGATTCCTTTGAAAGTATAGAGCTGGAATATGGACACAAGATAGTCACGTGAGTTAGCTTTCATTTGGAGGTGGTTTGAGGGGAACCAGACAAGTAGTTAAAAAGATATGATGATTTTACCAAAAGACGTGTCATTCTGGCTGAGAACATACGCCACCAGAAGATGCGTCTGACCTGAAGATCGACCTGCTCAGATCAAGATCGATCGATCTGCATCAAGATCGACCGATCTGACCCCTGTTTTGCGAGAAAAAATAGATTTTTTTTTAATTTTGTTTCAGACGCGTTTTTAACATATATAAAAAAGGTTTCTGAAAACTTTTAGGGCAACTTTCATTATTTTTCAACAGCCGCTTTAGTTGTAACCTTGGAGGGAAGATCTCATCCTCCACAACTCTTTGAAGAAGATTTTTGAAACCCTTTCCAATTTTAGTTATATGAATCTATTCTTCTTCTTTGTTTGTTCTTTCTTTTATGTTTGAGTAGTTTTCTTATCAGGTTTAAGGTTTTCTAGGGATTTAGGGAATTCAATGAATTATGAACCAAATAGGACTAGATATTGTGTGTTCTTCGTCTATTGTTGTGTTTAATGCTTAGGTTAGACTAGCCACCTAGTATATGATCTTAGGTTGGCGTCGTTGTCGGAGACCAATTGTGTTGCCTTTTGATCTAAGATTGAACTTTAGTCAAGATTTTATTTACTAACATTTTTATTTTGTTTTCCTTTTTGAATCAGGTATAGCTAACATGAAAACAAGCTATTGACCATGAGTTACAAGGCTAGATCGATTGGGTGGTCTTATTATAACTGTTCATACAATGATCAATCATATAATGACTACATATGTAACGAGGAGATGCGTGAACGACATTTCCAAAATGAAACACGTGAAGAGGAATCTTCTGATCAGAATGAGATTAAGGCTATGGTGCAGCAGCTTCTTAAAAATCAACATCAGGCTACGTTAGAGACCAATGCAAAAATTGATTGGGTGTACAACGATATCAACAGTAACTATGAAGCGGTGTACACACTTATTGAAAATACCAAGACTGCTCAGAATGTTGAAGCAACCTCCATCATTGACTACGACAGAGAAGTCGACGAGATTGTCAAGTTGGTGTTTAGCGATGAATCAAAGTATAAGAATTGGGTTGCTAGTGTTCTTAAGCAAGAACAGACACAAAACCAACTAGAAGGTGCATGTGATATAACCCTTGAAATTGATGATTTTATATATCGGTCGAGAATTGGTTGAATGTATGTCCTGAATAGTTTCCTGATTTTGATTCTCTGCTTCCTGATGAATTCTCTGTACCTGATACTTTTATTATTGAATTTCATATCGTTATTTGCTTTGTTTTGTTCCCACCATTATTTTATTTGTTTTTGCTCTAATTTGGTTTAAAGATTGATAGTGTAACCATTAGTTTTTGTAGATTTGATACGATACACACGAAAGATTAAATTGGTATAATTAACTTTGTATCACTTTTTATTATAAGCACAACTGTAAATTTCAAAACATGTGATTGTTGTAATTCTAACTCGTGTACTAAAGGTCCTCGAAGACAATGATCACACAATGAAAGAAATTGAATAAATAAGTAAATCATGATTGGTAGAAAGATTGTGTATACTTATATATTAGCTACTATCTGGTCCTACGGAGTTATAAAAACAATAAATTAACACTGGCCCCCATTTTTAATAATTGAGTTTGGTCAGAAAATTCATTTAAATCACAATTTCACATGATAAAAACACTCATAAACTCATACAATAAATTGATCAGGGGACACGAATTTATAGCATAAAGATTTGTTGAGCCAAAAAGGAAGGGTCATGCTTACAAAAGTGATTTCACTCGACAAAAATCTGGCACTCTAGACCAAAATATCGACTTTATAACTGAGAATGCATGCAATCAATTGAACAAAATAGACAGTAAAAAAATCCTCTGATCCTTGAAAACTCGTCTAATTATAGTTTTGACTTATCTATTACAAGTCTACACCTGTCTTTTGTTATAAGGGCAAACACACTATTGCTTATAACATTGATTTCGCAGTTTTACATGTAATGGTGATAAATTCTTACAGATTCTTCTAGGCTCTAGCCCATGTTTTTTGTCATATTAATATTTTTTATTCATATCTGCAATATATATGTGTATACTTCTAATTCTAGCTGTTGATAGCAAAAATCTCATATTTATATGTAAATTTCACGTATTAGGGTCCGGAATGCTTGGATATATAACAAAAAGATGGTCCATGAAAATTATTAAATGAGGCTCGAGAAGTACACACTTCAGATAAGTGCATGGCATGGGATGTGTCCACGTCAGATAGGTTTGTGTTCAATTGAAATCAAATCTTATATACCTTCACATTTAAACAAAAATACTAGATTGGAAATATGAAAATGTTGAACACTACAATAAATAAATAATCAAATACATAATAACAAACTAAAAAAAGAATGATATTATTCAGTTAAAGAAAATAGGAAAATATAGAAATGAAAATTTCTTGATCGAGACTGGTGTTTTTGGTTAAAAGCATCTTTAACAATACTTTAAATCTCATTTCAAACTCTATATAGGGAGATATTACATCTTGACGACCGTCATTTTAAAAAATTTCGATTATCTTTTTTCAGTTGATATTTGATGGTTTACAAACCCTAGCGTTATATCTTTCCTTTATTCTTTCTATTCATAACTTTTAATCTAATCTGAAGGTTTCAGAACTATAATCTCACATCGTAAACTTTTTTCAATTTTATTTTATTTTGATGGATAAAGAGTGATGTTGTTTCGATGATTTCCAGCTACATCCATCATAGTTTGGTTCTTTATCATAAAACAGTTTATAAATCCTATCTGGGAGGCGTTGGTGGGTGGCCATGAAGAATCAGAATTTGGTCTTTTGGTATCAAGCTAATCTGATGGAACACTGCAACAACGGTTCTCGACAATAATCACAAAAGACTTTTCTTTTTAGTTACTGGTTTCTTATCTCATTATCTTGTTTTTTAGATTTTTTTGTGTCTAGATTTCTAAATATGGTGAATTCATAGAAGAATATTTATCTAAATTATGAAAATTATTGCCATATTTTCGTAAAAGATATTAGAAGTCTGTTGCTATCGTAGGTATGTGAACGTCAAAATTGTTTTACCTTGTGACTCAAATCAAGACAAATGTAAATTCGCTAATGTGTCATCAAATAATGCTTGTTCTCACTATTTTTAGTGTGGAATTAGTTTTCTCTTTGTATTTATTAGTTGAATTTATATTATGATGTAATCTGTAGAGAGGCTGCCCCAAACTGAAAATAGTATTTCTTAAATAACTGAATTTAAACACGTTAGAGAGGCTGCTCAAACTGAAAACAGTCCCGAGAATAGCTTATAAGATTTTTTGACACCGAAGAAAATCTGTATATAGTAACTCTTCCAAACAGTAAAAACAGTATTTGAGCCTAGAGTGGACCCATATTTCATGGGCCTATATTTATGCCTGAGCTAAATCTAACTTTACATTTGCTTGGGAGAAGCAAAATTCTCTTGCAAGAAGTTGTGAAGCTCTTGTGCAACAAGAGAAGGATACTCTTCCTGAGGCAAGAGTGCACCTTCTACCTCCACGAATTTGCTAACTCCTTTGGCTCCTTTTAGTGCTTCCATTTCAGCTTTCGATCTCTTTGGAGCTCCCTTTGTCGACATCACCATTACCGGAATTTTACCTTCCATATCAGCAAACAATTGGAGAAATTCGTCCCGGGATGAAACCGGGTCAAGTAATCCAGTCAAGAAAGCCGCAGGAACATAGCGTGACCCTTTCCGATTTGTTAACTCATATCTGCTTTGGATTATGGCCTCAGTCACGTTGGTTTGGTCTGCATAAACGTGGGATTTGTATTGAGACTCGATTGACTTCTCGTTGCTCACCAACATATTGTACATCATCCAACCCACTCCAGGTGCTCTTAGAGTTCCTCTTAAAATGCCATACCTGTTGAGACAAAAACCGAGCAATCATGAGACAAAAGCCACATTTATCTGTTTTATCTTTTCTCTGTGAAAAATAAGTCAATGGACCTTGACACCATGGAAGAATCACGGCCAAACACAATCGGGAGAGGTCCAGCCCATGTAGGTGCAACAGCAGCGATGGCTGATGGTTTTAGTAGGCCACGTTGGGTAGCACGGAGTGCTAGTGTTGCTGCATGTCCTCCTCCAATGATTACTAGCTCATCATTACCTGTTTCGATTTAACAGGGATTATGTCAAGATATTGCTTGTTCTCTCTTCTTAGTAAAGAAAGCAGATAAGGCAGATCAATGGAAACCCACTAATAATTGTGAAATCATGGCCTTCCAACTCAAAACAATTGACAACTAGTCTCTGAATTTCCAATGTGGTATAAGTTTACAACCCTTTTAACATTCAGGGTTAAAGCGTAAAGCATGTACGAATGGACATCCACGAGTGACCCACAATTGAACAATTAAAATTATGGGTCCTGGAACAATTTTAGAAAGAAAAAAACAAATGGGAAAGAGCATAGAGGCATATTACCTTATAGCATATACGCATTCAGACCCCTAGACGAGACAGTTTCATAATGACTAATGAGCTAAGTGTAAGGCACTCAAACCACTTACAAGCGGCTCATGTGTAGTATAACCACACATCCCTTGATATTCACCAAAGTAATATGTATACATATTAGCAGCTGAAATCAGTTTTTATATTGAACTATCTGGAAACCGAGAACTAAAGCCACGGAGAGTATGCGTAGTTTTCACTCTTGCAACAGTAATTTTGCCAACACAAGCAGAAAAATAAGCCGTTAATATAAAGGTCATACTAACCTGAGGGGTTCATTGGGCTCTCAGGTGAATTCATGAAGTCGACCACAAACTTCTCCATGACATCTGTGTCGTAGTCCATCTTGGGTCTATCAGAATAACCAAGACCAGGCCAATCTAAAATAGTTGCTCGCCAATTGACGCCCCCATCACGCTGCACAATGTCTTTAGCCACAGATCTCCACTCCTCAACGGTGCTAACATCTGATATTGTGGGTATCATTAGGATATTCTTGGCTGATTCACAGTTCTCCCTCTTATGCTCTTCATAGTATATACTGATCGAAGATCCCTTCAACTTCCACTGCCAATTGCTTGTCTAAAACAGAACAGAATTACTAATTAAAGCCCAGAAAACATTATCCCCTAAAGAGCCTAACTTTATTCATCGTCTGGTTTCAAAAGTAGGATAAACAGATCTCACTTCTATCAATTTCTACATAAGCATATTCCACAGCAAATAAACAAGCCATATTTAACAAGGAAATCTAGCTTTCAAATTCAAAAGGATCGGGCCATAGTTGATCAATAAGAGGGAGATGATCAGACAATACAAGATACTAGGATACTCACCTTAGTTTGGACTGAAGATTTCTCATCGATAGAAACCGAGGGCTTGTTGACAGAAAACGCAGAAGCTCTCACCGAAATGGTTTTGGGATATTTTGGAGTAAACGAAAGAGATGGTCTGCGAATTTTGCAAGAATAGGGTACGTAAAGTGGTGATGAAATAGAGAATGAAGCTGAAGCAGCCATGGAAGCGACAGCACTCAAAAGGTTATATTTTTTCGAAGATCTTGTAAGCGAGAAAGAAGGGAACGACGATTCAAAGGTAAAGACCTTCGAACCAGAACCACGAAGACGTGCTGATATTTCTCGTCAAAGTTAGGTAAATTTGTCAGGAATTTTACATAACAGTCCAAAAGTATATCGTATTTATGTTCTAAGCCCTGAAAAGTGCAAATGTCGAAATATTCCCCAATCCCAAAGTAATCTAAAGTATAAAGATTCTAAAGTACAAACCTCGCAAATGAAGACCTCGTCAAGTAGTAGAACTTCTGAAAGTTTGTGTTGGGAGTGGAGTTTCCATTGATGAGCTCGTTAGTGGAAGCATTAGATCATAAAATGATATGTAGTTTGGTGAACATTTCTATTCAGAATGTTTACCAGTAGTCACGACATGAGCAAGAGCCGTCCTTGAATACATGGAAGCGATTTCTGTCTCTAACCACAATTTCTACTCCATAAACCCCTGAAGTTAGCTTCATAACAGCGTGACAATCTCTGCAAATTCTTAGATTTTTCACTATCCTGATATTTGCTCCTTTGGGCAGTCTAGCTATAGCAAATGCAAGTGCAAGCTTTTCACTGTGTTTACTCACTTGATTCTCCTTTTCTTCCTCTTCTACATCATATAAAGCACTTGCTGCTTCTGGGGCATACCCAGCTTCAACTTTAAGCCTCAGGATTATTTGTTTTAGCTTCTCGTGAACCTCTATATCCATTCCCTTCTTTTTCTCGCCTGCAGTGGACTTGTATATGGTTTTGCCAACTTCAACTAAGCTCCAAGCAGTTATCTTCTTAATTTTCTGGAAAATCATTGACTTTCTGATAGAAGCAACGTCCTTCCATTTACCTGCAGTAGCAAAAGTACTCGACAAAAGAATAAGATCCCCTGAGTTATTTGGGTCAACTTTAGCCTTTGTTTTACTTGCTCTGCCAATTCAATATTCCCATGACTACTACATGCCCCAAGAAGAGTCCGCCACACTATGGCTGTTGGAGGAATTGGCATTTGGCATATGAAATTGTAAGTCTTTTGGAGTTTTCCAGAACGGCCGTATAAATCAACCATGCAACCATAGTGTTCAATGGATGGTTCGTTGTTGTAAACTCTTTTCATTTTAGAGAAGTAATCTTCACCTTCTTTGATCAGTCCAGCATGACTACAAGCATACAAAAGCGAAATGAAAGATATCCCATCTGGCGTAACACCATATTCAATCATTTCATTGAAGAGTCTGATAGCTTCTTCCACATGACCATACATTGCTATGCCGGCTATTATTGATGTCCAAGATACAATACTCCTCTTCTCCGGCATACATTGAAAGACTAACTTAGCCATTGGGACATTACCGCACCTAGAATACATATCAATAAGCGCATTGTTCACAGAAACAATCCAACTATACCCTACTTTCTCTACAAACCCGTGTAGTGTCTTTCAAACTCAAATTCCCCGGATTGTGAACAGGCAGAGAGAACTGCAGTCAGACTAACCTATTTTGGTCTCATTCCTGCCCGTTGCAACTTCCTGAAATAGGACAAAGCCTCACTGAAATTTCCATTATGAGCAAACTCAACAATCATAGTGCTCCAAGAGACATCATCTTTGAGAGGCATTTCTGAGAACACCCGTTTAGCACTCTCAAGCTCCCCAGCTTTAGTGTACCCAGCAAGCATCACGTTCCACGAAGTGTGATTCTTTATAAGCATCTTATCGAAGATCTCAGCCGCTCCTGCAACATCTTTTCCCATGAAACAGGCCGTGACCACAGCGTTCCACGCAACCAAATTCGGTATATGAATTTTATCGAACACCTTGCGAGCAAACTCAACACACCCACATTCCCCATACATACCGATCAAGGCAGTAGCAACAAACATATGTGAATCAAGCCCATGCTTAAAAGCTTGACAGTGCATCTGCATTCCAGTTCTCAAAGACCGGATATTTGCCGCAGCCTTGACGAGAAACACAAAGGAGAAACTATCCGGAAAGAGTAAACCTTTCCTCATCATCTCCACCAATACAGTGACGGAATTGCGCGGCTCTTCGGATTTAGAGTAACCTCGGACGAGAGTATTGAACATGAACGCATCGGGATCAGGAAAACAGAGCAAGAGACGATGAGCGTACTGTAAAGCGTTGGGAATGGAGACCGCACATTGTAAAATAAGTTTTCCGGTATGTACAAATCACTGTCAACGCCGGATTTAATAAGGTATCCATGGATCTGAGTCAGAGCTCTCAAGTTTTTGCAGCTTGTAAGGAGAGAGAGGCAATGGTGAATTGCCGCCATAAATGTCGTCAGAACATAGAAGCATGAAAAAAAAAAAAAAAAAAAGTAATGTCAAGAGTGGGATTTGAACCCACGCCCTTTCGGACCAGTACCTGAAACTGGCGCCTTAGACCAACTCGGCCATCTTGACTTTTTGTTGATTTCGAGACGCGATATAATATCACATATATCTATCAACATTTTTGAAAGTTTCATTCGCGGTGTTTTGCTTCTGTTTTCTTTTTCAGTTTCAGAGCTCATGGACTGATAATGAATCATCTAGCGAATGAGAGTTTACACTCCTTAAAGATCTCGTCTTTTTCTGTTTGCAGACTACTATCTTCCGTTACCAATTTCCAAAACCCACTACCCCTTTCCACTTCAGTTCCTTTTAACCCTTTTCAATTTTTCAATGATCAATCAAATTCCAGGCTTTGTACACTCAGAACAACCAGAATTCTGCAAGCGCATTTACTTAGACGATATCTTTTGCCATTTGATGTTTTCCTTACTAAGTCCTTGCTCAGTTGGTACTCAATCTCGGGTTCTGTGGTTGACGCGGCTAAGTTGTTCGATACAATTCCTAAACCAGATGTTGTTTCCTGTAATATTATGATCTCTTGTTATAAACAACATCGAATTTTTGAAGATTCATTGAAGTTTTTCTCTAAGATGCATTCTTTAGGTTTTGAGGCTAATGAGATAACTTATGGGTCAGTGATTTCGGCTTGTAGTGCTTTACAGGCTCCTCTATTCAGTGAGCTGGTGTGTTGTCATACAATAAAGATGGGTTTTTTCTTGTATGAAGTTGTTCAATCGGCTTTAATTGACTCATTTTCAAAGACTCTCAGATTTGGGGATGCTTATAAGGTGTTCCGTAACACTTTATCTGCTAATGTTTATTGTTGGAACACTATCATAGCAGGGGCTCTTAGGTGTCAAAGTTATGATTCTGTTTTTGATCTTTTCCATGAAATGTGTCCGATATGCTCATATTGGTGACGTTATTGTTGCTGTAATCAAGGAAGCAATACCAAACACTCCTCTAGAAAGATCAGAAGTGATCAGAGCTGTAATTGTACGTACTTGTAAAGAACTCAAACGTAACAATGGGACGATAATACGATATGATGACAATGCCGCAGTTGTCATTGATCAAGAAGGAAATCCAAAAGGAACTCGAGTTTTTGGGGCGATCCCACGGGAATTGAGACAATTAAACTTTACTAAAATAGTTTCATTAGCTCCTGAGGTATTATAAGACCTAATAGGATTAAATTAAAATTAATTAATAGATTGTGTATCACGCATATACCCTTAATAATAAAATATTAATAATTTCATTGATATATTAATATATAATTCGTCATAAATAAAAGAAAAAGAACATGTTGATTATATTAAAATTATAGAACAATAAGGAATTTTAACTTATCATGGGGAAAGACACTATTGCTGATATAATAACCTCTATACGAAATGCTGACATGAATAGAAAAGGAACGGTTCGGATAAGATCGACTAACATCACCGAAAGCATTGTTAAAATACTTTTACGAGAGGGTTTTATCGAAAACGTAAGGAAACATCGCGAAAACAACCAATATTTTTTGATTTTAACCCTAAGACATAAACGAAATAAGAAAGAATCCTATAAAACGATTTTAAATTTAAAGAGAATAAGTCGGCCAGGTCTACGAATCTATTCTAACTCTCAACGAATTCCACGAATTTTAGGCGGAATAGGAATTGTAATCCTTTCGACTTCTCAAGGTATAATGACAGACCGAGAAGCTCGACGAAAAAGAATCGGCGGAGAAATTTTGTGTTATATATGGTAATTCTTCTAATATAAAACTTGGATATCCGGAAGTTACGATTTGTGAAAAAAGGGGGGTTGTGTAATACCACCCCTGCTAAAAAGGTCCGGATGTTTTACCTCGAATGAAATGAAAGAAAAAACAGAATTAATGAAAGTTTTCTTTCTGACTCACTTCCGAGTGGTTAGATACTAAAGATTTGTTTGATTTTAAGTCATGCTTCTGAAAGGATTCGACATATTTTTGTATAGGTATACGTATAGGAGAAAATATTAAAAATTTGAGTAAGTTCTTAGGTATAAGTTAATCAGGGGACAGTCATTTTCTAGACTCCATACCAAGGATTCAAATGAGTAAGTGTTTTTTCAATTTCAACATTCCTTTCACGAAGATACAATTAAAGATTGAAAAATATCAAGAAACCTTTTTTTCGTCCAACAATAAATATATTCACAGAATTAAGGAATAACAACTATGAAAATAAGGGCTTCCGTTCGTAAAATTTGTGAAAAGTGTCGACTAATCCGTAGGAGGGGGCGAATTATAGTAATTTGTTCCAACCCGAGGCATAAACAAAGACAAGGATAATCTTACTAAAAGAAATAACGTTAAAGAGTACTTCCAGGGAGCTGGCAAAAAAAAAAGGTCTGTTTTGACATGAAATGGATATATCCATATATTTCTTGTGAAATGAAAAAATATGGCAAAACCTATATTAAGAATTGGTTCACGTAAAAATACACGTAGTGGTTCACGTAAAAATGTACGTAGAATACCAAAGGGAGTTATTCATGTTCAAGCAAGTTTCAACAATACCATTGTGACCGTTACAGATGTACGGGGTCGGGTGATTTCTTGGTCCTCCGCAGGTACTTGTGGATTCAGGGGTACAAGAAGAGGAACACCTTTTGCTGCCCAAACCGCAGCAGGAAATGCTATTCGAGCAGTAGTGGATCAAGGTATGCAACGAGCTGAAGTAAGGATAAAAGGCCCCGGACTCGGAAGAGATGCAGCATTACGAGCTATTCGTAGAAGCGGTATACTTTTAAGTTTTGTACGAGATGTAACCCCTATGCCACATAATGGTTGTAGACCCCCTAAAAAAAGACGTGTATAGAACTAAGGCTGAAAGGGTTTCAAGAGAAATAAACGATTCAATGATCTGATCAAATAAAATTACTATGGTTCGAGAGAAAGTCAAAGTATCTACTCGGACACTACAGTGGAAGTGTGTTGAATCACGAAGAGACAGTAAGCGTCTTTATTATGGACGCTTTATTCTGTCTCCACTTATGAAAGGTCAAGCCGACACAATAGGCATTGCGATGCGAAGAGCTTTACTTGGCGAAATAGAAGGAACATGTATTACACGTGCAAAATCTGAGAACATACCACATGACTATTCTAACATAGTAGGTATTCAAGAATCAGTACATGAAATTTTAATGAATTTGAACGAGATTGTATTAAGAAGTAATCTATATGGAACTCGCAACGCGCTGATTTGTGTCCAAGGTCCCGGATATATAACTGCTCAAGATATAATTTTACCGCCCTCTGTGGAAATCATTGATAATACACAGCATATAGCTACCTTAACAGAACCAATAGATTTGTGTATTGGATTAAAAATCGAGAGGAACCGCGGATATAGTCTAAAAATGTCAAATAACTTTGAAGACAGAAGTTATCCTATAGATGCTGTATTCATGCCTGTTCAAAACGCGAATCATAGTATTCATTCTTATGGGAATGGGAATGAAAAACAAGAGATTCTTTTTCTAGAAATATGGACAAATGGAAGTTTAACTCCTAAAGAAGCACTTCATGAAGCCTCCCGG
>JAKUCM010000578.1:0-15180 GCA_023374145.1 Lepidium sativum
TTGTGTTTGAGTTTGCTCAGAATGGATCTCTTCATGATATTCTTCATGGTACTGTAAAATGTTGAAGTAACTTGGGAAATATTAGTTCAGAGAGAAGATGTTATAACATGTCCTTTGATTTCTCAGGGAGAAAAGGTGTGAAGGGAGCAAAGCCTGGTCCACTCTTGTCATGGCATCAACGAGTGAAGATTGCAGTTGGAGCAGCAAGAGGGCTTGAATACTTACATGAAAAGACGAATCCACATGTCATCCACCGCGACGTAAAGTCCAGCAATGTTCTAATCTTTGATGATGATGTAGCTAAAATCGCTGACTTTGATCTGTCAAATCAAGCTCCTGATATGGCAGCACGCCTTCATTCAACTCGTGTTCTTGGAACCTTTGGTTACCATGCCCCTGAGTAAGTTGGTTTTCATAATTTCTTCTTCTACCTCCTCTAATTCATTGCTCAATCCTTATTCTCATATGCCTGTCTTCTCTTTAATAGATATGCAATGACTGGGCAATTGAGTGCCAAGAGTGATGTATACAGTTTCGGAGTTGTATTGCTCGAGCTTCTTACAGGTCGAAAGCCTGTTGATCATACTCTACCTCGAGGCCAGCAAAGTTTAGTCACATGGGTAAACTATTACCTTTCAAAGGTAAATTTTGCATCATTACCTTCACAAAGATCTTACTAAACAACCAAAACTCTGCTATAATGCCTTAGGCTACACCAAAGCTAAGCGAAGACAAGGTTAAGCAGTGTGTTGATTCAAGACTCGGAGGAGATTACCCTTCAAAAGCTGTTGCTAAGGTTCAAACCAAATCTAGTCTTGGACCAATGATTAAACATAAACCCAATGTTTTTTGTTTGATCGTCGTTTTGTTGATAATGCAGTTAGCTGCTGTTGCTGCATTGTGTGTACAATACGAAGCTGATTTCAGACCAAATATAAGTATTGTCGTAAAGGCTCTACAACCATTGTTGAAGACCGGTCCTGCCGGTGAAGGAGCAGCTTAGTCTTAACCCTTAAGCCGTCACCGTTTAAAATTTTCATTTATCTATACAATAATCATCAGTGTCCATAGAATTCTGACATTGGTACTAATGATTTGACCACTAAATTATCCTGTTTTGTATACAATCTTAAACAAAGTGAGAGTGATGGCTAGTGGCTTCTGGGAGGGTATTCAGAAGGGTCCTAAATCCGAATCCATTCTTTGGAAGAGATATTCGCATAGGTTTTTCTGGTATATGAGGGGATGTTTGATGGAAAGATGATCTTCCGTCAACTTCTTCCGGTCTGTCGTAGCGAATGATGCGAAGTTTTTGTTAATTAGAGTTGGTGTTTACCTAGAAACCGTATCTTCCTATTTAAGAAAAAAACTAGGATGCTACCCGTCTCGTTTCTCCGGGTTAAATAAATTATAAATTTCTTAATAATTTGTATGGCTATATAAAAAGTAAAGTTCAAAGTTTACGGAGATTAAGCTTTAAAATCGTGGAATATTGGCTTTATTTTTATTTTTTCTATGATTCAGCTCAGGTGAGATCAATTAGATGGTTTTGGTGTGGGCTTAAACATTTTGGCTGGATCAGCAAATAATATATATTTTTGGGCTTATTAAGTAATTAATTAATTTAATTTTCAACTCGGCTAACAACAATAAATAAGACCAAATCATTTAGTAACATTTCACTTATTTTTGTTTGTGCTTTTTATCATTCCTAGTACCATGTATTGATCGATTAAATTCAAAAGAAAATGAACTTAATTTATATTTACGAAAACTGTAAAAAGTATATAAATAACTTTTTATTTGTCAACTTTTTAAAATTATTGTAAAACTAATAAAATTAACAATAAAAAGCTTTCTGAGAATAAATAAGGAATTACATTAATATTTTCAAAAGTAAACAAATATGTTTATGTTGCAAAGAAGTAAAAAGAGTAGGTTACATAATAGACCAAATCAAAAGATCAAACCTACACGATAAAATTTTTACCATCGAAAAAGAAAAGAAAAACTCTCTACAAAAAAAATATAGTCCGCTCTAGCGCTGACACAATCGTAGCAAATACATTACTATATTGTTGTTTCATTTTTCTGGGTTGAGTCTAGGTTTGTGCATAATATCCGAGATCCAAATTTGACCTAAAATAAAAGAAACTGAATCGAACCGAAATCAATAAAATATTTGAACGGGTTTTACATTATGAGTCCGATCGGGTAAAACCTGAAACCCACACGGATATCCAAAATACCCAAAATATATAATATATTTATACAAATATTTATATATATATATACTTATAGTTACACAAATATTTGAAATTATAACTACAAATCTAAATAAATTAATCGATTTATAATCAATATAACAAAAAAACAAAAAAATTAAATATTTTGATTAAATTATCATTTTAAGCGTGTTTATTTAGTTTTTTGAAACTATTTGGATTAAGAATTAGTTAAAAAATTTGGATACCCGAATTTGACCCGAACCCAAACCTAATCCAAAATATGATATTTTATCAAAACTGAACCCGATCCGAACCCGCGAAAATACTTGAATTGGTGTTATATAGGCACATCCAAAAAAACCCGAAATACTCGATCCAATGAGGTCCGGATACATGAATGCCTAGGCTTAGTCGAGTCTACAGGGTTGTTTCATAACACTAATAATTTTAATAACAATATATTTTACTTGATGGAAATCTATTTTATAAACAAATACATTACTACATAGTTTTATAGAATAATAATAACGTGATTATTATTCCAGAAACCTATAATTATAGAAAATAAACAATTATAAATTATAAATCAAACATAATGCTATAACTTATTCAATCCTAACTAAAATATTATTGTCCAACAAAATCGTTTTTGTACAAGAACATACATGAAACTTTTAAGAATGAAAAATGTTTGAAAGGGAAGAGTTTTGATTATATGAAGGGTGATTTGCTAGATTAAAGCGAAATTAAGTGTTAATTATTGAAATAGAGCAAATGTTTGTAAATTATTAGAATAGTTTTTTAAATTTATTATATACCATTTTGCCCTTTTGTAATGAGGAAAAAAAAAGTAATTATGAAAATGCCATTAATGAAATCTGCCACGTAAGCGATCAACTCTACCACACTAACTGAGTGCAATATGGTAGAGTTAGATTTCTAGGCTAGTAGAGTTGAAGTGTGTTTGGTAGAGTTAGATTTCCAGGGTAGTAGAGTTGAAGTGTGCTTGGCAGAGTTAGATTTCCAAGCTAGTAGAGCTGAAGTGTGTTTGGTAGAGTTAGATTTTCAGGCTAGTAGAGTTGAAGTGTGCTTGGTAGAGTTAGATTTCCAGGCTAGTAGAGTTGAAGTGTGCTTGGTAGAGTTAGATTTCCAGGCTAGTAGAGTTGAAGTGTGCTTGGCAGAGTTAGATTTCCAAGCTAATAGAGTTGAAGTGTGTTTGGTAGAGTTAGATTTTCAGGCTAGTAGAGTTGAAGTGTGCTTGGTAGAGTTAGATTTCCAGGCTAGTAGAGTTGAATTGTGCTTGGTAGAGTTAGATTTCAAGGCTAGTAGAGTTGAAGTGTGCTTGGTAGAGTTAGATTTTCAGGCTAGTAGAGTTGAAGTGTGATTGGTAGAGTTAGATTTCTGTCGGGTCATTTTCGAGACAGTGTTTGAACATTCATACGAGTTCCAATATGAGTGAAATTTTGCGGAGAGCTTCGTGACCCAGTGATCTTTAGATCCAACGGTGGGATTATGGTTTCAACGGCTAGTTTCTGAGATATTTTGATTTTTCTGCTACACGTTGGTTGAACTCTACTACACATTGAACGAACTCTACCATAGTAATGGTAGAGTTCATCCAAACTCTACCACACGTTGGATGAACTCTACCAAGCTATGGATGAACTCTACCAAGCTATGGGTGAACTCTACCATACTAAACTGAACTCTACCACACTAAACTGAACTCTACTACACTAAAGCGAACTCTACTACACGTAAGTGAATTCTAGTGTAAAATTTTCCGTCGGGTTATTTTCGAGACAGTGTTTGAACCTTGAAACGTGTTCCGATCTGAGTAAAATTTTGGGGAAAGCTTCGTGACCCAGTGATCTTTAGATCCAATGGTGGAATTATGGTTTCAACGCGTAGTTTCTGAGATATTTTGTTTTTTCATGGCTGTTCGCTGATTTTGGTTGACCTTGGTGGAGTTAGAAATTCTAGTGTATTATGTTCCGTCGGGTCATTTTCGAGAGAGAGTTTGAACCTTCAAACGTGTTCCGATTTGAGTAAAATTTTGTGGGGAGCTTCGTGTCCCAGTGATATTTAGATCCAATGGTGGGATTATTGTTTCAACGGCTAGTTTATGAGATATTGTGATGTTTTCATGGCGGTTCGCTGATCTTGGTTGGCCTTGGTGGAGTTAAATTTCCAGGCTAGTAGAGTTGAAGTGTGCTTGGTAAAGTTAGATTTCTAGGCTAGTAGAGTTGAAGTGTGTTTAGTAGAGTTAGATTTACAGGCTAGTAGAGTTTGATGTGTGCTTGGTAGAGTTAGATTTTCAGGTTAGTAGAGTTGAAGTGTGCTTGGTAGAGTTAGATTTCCGTCGGGTCATTTTTGAGACAGTGTATGAACATACAAACGTGTTCCGATCTGAGTGAAATTTTGCAGGGAGCTTTACGACTCAGTGATCTTTAGATCCAACGGTGGGATTATGGTTTCAACGGCTAGTTTCTGAGATATTTTGATTTTGCTTCTACACGTTGGTTGAACTCTACTACACATTGGATGAACTCTACCATAATAATGGTAGAGTTTGGATGAACTATACCACACGTTGGATGAACTCTACCAAGCTATGGATGAACTCTACCAAGGTATGGGTGAACTCTATCACACTAAACTAAACTCTACTACACTAAAACGAACTCTACTACACGTAAGTGAATTCTAGTGTAAAATTTTCTGTCGGGTTATTTTCGAGACAGTGTTTGAACCTTGAAACGTGTTCCGATCTGAGTGAAATTTTGGGAAAAGCTCCGTGATCCAGTGATCTTTATATGCAACGGTGGGATTATGGTTTCAACGGCTAGTTTCTGAGATATTTTGATTTTGCTGCTACACGTTGGTTGAACTCTACTACACATTGGACGAACTCTACCATAGTAATGGTAGAGTTTGGATGAACTCTACCACACGTTGGATGAACTCTACCAAGCTATGGATGAACTCTACCAAGCTATGGGTGAACTCTATCACACTAAACTGAACTCTACAACACTAAAACGAACTCTACTACACGTAAGTGAATTCTAGTGTAAAATTTTCCGTCGGGTTATTTTCGAGACAGTGTTTGAACCTTGAAACGTGTTCCGATCTGAGTGAAATTTTGGGGAAAGCTTCTTGACCCAGTGATCTTTAGATTCAACGGTGAGATTATGGTTGCAACGGCTAGTTTCTGAGATATTTTGTTTTTTCATGGCTTTTCGCTGATTTTGGTTGACCTTGGTGGAGTTAGAAATTCTAGTGTATTATGTTCCGTCGGGTCATTTTCGAGACAGAGTTTGAACCTTCAAACGTGTTCCGATCTGAGTGAAATTTTGCGGGGAGCTTCGTGACCCAGTGATCTTTAGATCCAACGGTGGGATTATAGTTTCAACGGCTAGTTTATGAGATATTTTGATGTTTTCATGGCTGGTCTCAAACTCATTCATAAGAAATCGTGAAACCCATAAAAGGATAGAAGAAGAGGAAAAAGACGGCGAGGACGGCGACAAGAAAAAGAAGAAGAAGAGGAAGTAGATGAGAAATAAAAAGAAAGAGAAGAAAATGGAGAAAATGAGAAGAACGAAAGAAGAAGAAGAAGAAGAAGAAGAATACTTTTTTTTTTGAATTAAAAGGGTGTAATTGTAATTACACCATTTGTTTGATTTTTTTTCCAACAAAAACTATTTCTGTAATTAGAGCATAATTTTGCTCTATTTGAGCAATTCTTTCTTATATGAATTCAAATACTAAAGGGAATGCACAATTTTATTTTTTTGTTTTGATTATGTGAACTCAAATAACTCATTGAACTAATGTTTCGGCTCAATGAAATTCGTTTTGTTATTCATTATTGTATAGATCCAACAATCATGTTAGTTAAATTGTTTACATACTTCACAAACATTATTTGTATATTGAATGCCAATTTATAGAAACTACTCTCTTTAATAAATTGTTTTTACAATTATTTATATTTGATTAACGCTTTGAAGAGGCTTAAAGTTTCTGTTACTTAACAGTTCGAATAAGTGTGCGCTAAATTTGTTTCTTAATAACACCATATATCATCGATTTTCTTTTTATTGAAAAAAATTTGAAATTACATATCTAATATTTTGTTTGCCATCATCTTCAGTTTATCATATAATAAACCATACATTTTTGTTTATATAGCGAAAAATTAAAAAATTTGATATATATAAATCATGCTTAATATTGGTTTGACCTCGACTGACAAAACTATGAATTTAGCCGAAAATATAATCATTTTTTTGACTTTTATAATGACAACATAATTATTAAATAAGAAAACTTGTTTTAATATAGAACTTTAATACACATCACTCACACAATATGATTAAGAGTTGTGACTTTTTACTTATGAATTTTAACTTCTGCAATAATTTAAGATAAATTTCTGTTTAGAATAATTAAATGAGAATTCTATTTTTAAATAGTTATGGAATGTTTTGGTTATAAAATAAAATGAATATAAATATATTAGGATCTGAGGATATATTTAATTGAATTCTTTTGTTGTTCAATGCATTTCTCCATTGTTATAGATTATGTTTTAGATCATTCAGAAAATATTGTTTAGTTTATATTTTATAAAGTAATTGAATAAACTTATCAACTTATGTTTTGTCTCCCCATTGACCTTTCTGGATCAAGTAAGTACATGTAAGTCTACCACGAGAATCAAAAGTTGATAAGTCTAGGTACACAGGTTCACCATCAAACCAAACTGGATCAAGTAAATACATGTATTATAGGTTGTAATCGCCCAATAAAATATTCTATAAACTATCTCTTGACTCCTCGATTGTGGATCTCTTTTAGTAAGTGTTTACTTGACCAAATACGTCTGAGAATTCTTTTATTATTTTGATTGGCAAGATTATATACATAATAGACTCGAAAGAACAAACCAAACATAATGAAACAAAGGAATTTGTTATTCGTTGAAGAATTTATATAACATATAGCTTGCTGGTCCATAACAGCCATTTTCACAACTTCCAAATGTGATGCATGAACTGGAAACCAAAAAGAAAAGTTGACAACAGACAGATCATTTGTCACTGTACCAAACTGAAACACACACTTAACATCCATAGGCCATGAACTACATATGAAAAGAGATATATCTATGCATAGAGATTGAAAATGAGGTTCTATTAAAAAACCTTGAATGTTTGTTTGTCTTATCTTGAAACTCAAAACATTTAAGAAGTGGATCATCTGGAAGATACCGGCAAAAAGGTTGTTGCACTTGTGATATAATGTCCATGTTACAAAGCCTGCAAAACAAAACACACCACTTCTCAAGTTACTACTAATTATGTCTGAGAAGAATGATTATATAACCCGTATTGTCATCTTCTTCTAGGTTTTGGTATTGTCTATGGTAAGAGTGGTGAATAACAAACATATTGGCTTCTAATAATGGTAAATGGTCCCTGATTTGTCTCTATCTCCTTTTGCCTGAAAACAACCTTTAGCCTCAAACTATCAAAAAACTACATATAAACATTGTAAAGTAAAAGCCTCCTTTTTTATTCTTTCATGATATCCACCAGTTTTTGAACCCCGGTAATTCGTGTTCAGAATTGTTAATTGACTGAGATTTACAACGATCTTAAAATAGAAACAAAACATTATTGCATTTACCTGTCGTAGCTGAGCACTAAATCTGGTTTGTATTCTTGAGCTTTAGCAAAATCAAAATCTGGTTTCTAAAGCCACATTAACTAAATATCTTTTCAGTTCCATGTTCTAAATTTGAAGTAAGTATTTCTAAAAGGCTTGTAATTAATTACAGGACAGATTAAGATGTTACTGATTTGTAATGAGTAGGGGACATGGTAGCAAAGAAAACCCTTGTTTTCAATGGATCCATATGCTTCTTCATCCATTTAACCATAGTCTTCAGAGCCATTCGATATGCATCTTCGCTCTCCATCTCAATGGTTCTGTTGTTCTCATCCTTGAATGAACCTTCCCTTCATATAACAAATAGTAAAAACAATCAAATCAAAAGTCTTTAGGTAAATAGAGAAAGATATGACAACCATGATCAGAGTTTGGTACATACAAGATTTTCATTTTGAAGCATATCCTCCACCACAAGTATGTGTTGAAGACGACTATATCAGCGCCTCGCCAATGTCTACCATGTTTGTTGATTGAACCTTTCCTCACTATCCGATCAAATACTTGATGGATTGTAGTGTTATCTGGATTCGATTCAAGAAGAAACAATGCCCAATAGAAACTCAATCGTTGCATTGTAATCCTACATAAATATATCAGAAGAGTATAAGAATCCTAGCAAGCAACGTAGCAAAATCGGTTCATTATTTATCAGATTCATGCAAAAGATATTCAGATCCAAGCTTAACCATTTTCTCATGAACTAGATTTTGAATCGTCACATTACAGAAAATAACTTCAATGGTTTCCCAATACTTTCTAAATTTGAACTAAAAGCTTCGGTTAATATAGTGTTATTGAGTGATTCATTCCAATTACCTTGAGAGTGAATACTGTGAGGGAACCTAACATTTCCATGGATTTGGAACTTTCTAGAATTTGTGAACGAAGCAGACAGATCGGAGAAACATACATTCCTCTGTTCAACGAATCACCGAAAAACATCATCTTCTTCCCTCTTAAGCTCTCCAACATTACCGTCGAGTTGAACCTAACATATTCAAAAACCACAGAGCAAATCGACAATTGCCTCAGAACCCACAATTGTTCGTTTTCCCCACATCTTTCTAGGCTTATGCTCGCCATGAATTCAATATCTTTGCCCTGATCACCCACTCAGATCAAAACGGTTTTAAAACGAACAAAGTAAATTGAGACGGTAATGCAAAATGTTTTGGAAAAGCAGATGTTGTTTTTTTTTTCGTATTTGCCATTTTTTTAAGGTACTAGAGAATTTCTGAATAGGAATCGCCAAATCGAGTAGTGGTTATGACAAAATCGGGAATGGTTACACTCTAGTGGATGTGAAAGAGGTGGGGAAAATTGAGAAGATGGTTATTGTTCATGATTGATCGTGTTCTAGGGTTTATGTTTTTGAGAAAAAATATTGCAAAAGTTAAGAGACCATTATTTGATTTTAGAAAGATTGTTTTTGTAATTGTTTACAAATAGAGGTGATTAAAGGAAAGGGACCTCCGTTTTAACAGATACTAGGGGGCTACCCACACGTACACGTGGGTTAAATAAATTATAAATCTCATAGAAATTTGTATGATTATGTAAGATTTCAAAGCTTACGGAGATAACATAAGTAATTGAAGAGAAGCAAGCAAAAGGAGAGCGTAAAGAAATAAAAGAAAAATCGGTAGTTCCTTGTTCTAACGTATGTGTATGTAAACGTTCCAACTTGATGTTCAAGTGTGTAAAAATAATTACAATCTTTAGATTGGTTTGAAACACAAGAACTATAAGGTTGGGTAAACGTTATCGAGTGGTTGGTTTTTATATAATTCAAAAGTTTGAAACTTTTACAGGGAGTAGTAGAGTACATAAGTTAAAAAGATTTTTAAGGTTCAAATCTGACAGTTGTTGATAATTATATTGTTGTATTTATAACAATGAATTTAATCAAAAATAAAAGCCTCCATATGACGTGTAGTATAATTCCACATAATCGAAATGAACATAACAGATAATTACACATGTAGTATAATTTTTACTATATTCGAAGTATTTATGTAAATTCTCCACAGTCTCTTGTAGACTGTCAATTGCAGAATTTGTGGATGTAACTTCTTTACTTTTCTCCTCCAACAATCTTTGGGCTTCTTTGTAATCCTCTGTTAGCTTATCGAGTTTTGCTTCTCTTTCTTGTATATATCATAAATGAAGAAACTGCAATGTCGAATACTGCAATTAACAAATCAAGTTTTAAACTTACTACTTAGCTATAATCACACACGACTGCATTTAACAAATCTCATAAAATGTGTACTGAGACTCAATCTTTTAGGCAACCAATCTTCCTATATTTCTCTTACAAATTCTGTCCAATACTGCAATTAACAAATCAAGTCATGAATTAAGAACCTGTATACTTTTGTAAATTAGCAAATCCCTTTATACACATCAGACGATGAGAGGTAAAAACATGTTTAACTATAAGAACATAGTTCATTTTGAAGACAGAAGAAACAAATCCCTTAATAAGATTAGATACAAACCTTCCAAGAAAACGTATATCATTGGCGATTTTCATCAGCGATGTGGCAATTGTGTTAAGTGACCCACTGGTTTCAACACATGCATTGTGTGCAGCCTGGAAAAAAGCAGAATTTAGCAAAGGCTACTTATTCTATAATTTGAGAAGCTTAGATGAAGAGACCTCAGTTTACAAACATGTGCTACTGGCCAATACTTCCCAAGAGTCGTTCAACAACAGCATTAACATTACCATTGGTTGCAAGCAAAGCCCTTATGTTCTCTGCTCTATCGTAGAAACCCATTAAATACAATGGATGTTACTTCTTTACTTCTCTCCTCCAACAATCATTGGGCTTCTTTGTAATCCTCTGTTAGCTTATCGAGTGTTGCTTCTCTTTCTTGTATATATCATAAATGAAGAAACTGCAATGTCGAATAACGCAATTAACAAATCAAGTCTTAAACTTACTACTTAGCTACAATCACACACGACTGCAATTAACAAATGTCATAAAATGTGTACTGGGACTCAATCTTTTAGGAAATCAATCTTCCTATATTTCTGTTACAAATTTTATCCAATACTGCAATTAACAAATCAAGTCATGAATTAAGAACCTGTATACTTTTGTAAATCAGCAAATCCCTTTATACACATCAGACAATGAGAGGTAAAGACGTGTTTAACCATAAGAACATAGTGCATTTTGAAGACAGAATAAACAAATCTCTTAATAAGATTAGATACAAACCTTCCAAGAAAACGTATATCATTGGCGATTTTCATCAGCGATGTGGCAATTGTGTTAAGTGACCCACTGGTTTCAACACATGCATCGTGTGCAACCTGGAAAAAAGCAGAAAAATTTAGCAAAGGCTGCTTATTCTATAATTTGAGAAGCTTAGATGGAGAGACCTCAGTTTACAAACCTTTGCTACTGGCCAATACTTCCTAAGAGTCGTTCAACAACAGCATTAACATTACCATTGGTTACAAGCAAAGCCCTTATGTTCTCTGCTCTATCGTAGAAACCCATTTTCTGCAACTGTTGCAACTGAGTTGCAAAACACTCCTAAGGTTGAACTACAAATCAAACCGACATTCTTTCAATGGAACCATCTCAACAGAATAATTTAGCATAAATGCTGCTTGCAAGACACTTACAGACACCTCTTAATGACGTTATTACAGGGAGTATTGTATTATTTTTCGCTTTTTTTTTGTTTTTAATATTAAATTCAAAGTCTTGTTTATATCTGACTTTGAGTTATCTGGCAATGTAGAAAATATTTTTTAAAATTCATATTTACGTTTGTATACTTTTATGAAAATAGGAAGAAATATAGCAATGATTATATTAATAACAGATTATAACAATCATATATAAAAACATAAATACAGTTACAAACATGCAATCAGAATCAACACCTAATTATGAGAGCAACAAAAAGCACAAAAGTCTGACCAAAAGAGCATAAAGATAGTATCCAAATGAATGGGAAGAAAACTAGATAAAAGGGTGTTGGAAATAATTACATACGCGTTAGACCATCTCTTATGGATGGTATTCTAAATTGAGGTTCTTAATAATAAAATATTAATATTTTTATAAGATTTTAGTTTTTTATTTAAATTAGATTTTTTTAAAAAAAATTCCAATGAAATAAGTATAAATGGTGTTTGAATCTCTTAAATTGTTTAAATGAATCTCTTAAACAAGAGATTTAAGAACCCCTTTCTCTTTCTCTCTCATATTTTTCTATTTTTTTCTATTTTTTTTAATCTTAAGAACCTTTGTTAAACACCTCTATTTCTCTTAGTCCTTAATTAGATTTTGGTAATAACGTCATTATTCAATAATCATGACTTATTCTTTTATTTTTTCTCTTTCTCGATTTATATACCAAAATGGGAGAAAATCATTATGGGCTTTGTTCATTTGTGTAGGCCTTTTCACATATAAAGCGACCCATTAAAACATAAAACAAACGACCCGGATTATGCTCCGAGTATTAACGGGCTGACCCAGAAATGAACCGATTGGTCCGATTCTTTCAAAATTGAATTACCTTTGCTTTTCTTCTCTCCTTCCTTCGAGGAATTTCGCGGCTTCTTCTCATCTCAAACGCTCTGGGAAGTTCCACGCTCGCGACGCCGCAAAATCTATACAGAGACGACTAAATTAGGAGAAAGATTTGTGTTATCGGAGTTCCTGAGATGGTGATAAGCACGGAATCCGTCATGGCTGAGCGGTTAAAGGAAGACGGAAACAGTTGCTTTAAGAAAGAACGTTTTGGTGCGGCCATTGACGCTTATACCGAGGTACACAGTTCTCACTGACTTTTCTCACTCATCTCGCATTTCATTGCGTGGGTTTTGTTTTTCTTGGATAAGCCCTAGAATTTTATTTAGATCTGCGTGGAAGAATAAGAAGGGTCTCAGCGGCTTCGTCCGTATGATTCGAGAAGAAGCTTCCCTTGATTTGAATCCATTACAAAAATAGCTTTTTTACTGACCCAAAATCACAAACAAAGTAAATTGAGACGGTAATGCTAGATGTTTTAGAAAAACAGAATCTGATTTTTTTGATTTCTTACTTGTCATTGTTTTGAAATAGTGCAGAATTTTTGAAACATCTAAATATATAAGAATAAAAAAAACAGAGTAGTGGTAACAAAAAAGTAGGGAAAAAGTTACACAGCAGTGTGGTAGAAAGCGGGTGTGCAAAAATTAAGTCGTGGGCGGTTGGTGATTGTCTCGTTGATTACATGTTTTTCAAAAATAAAGCATTTGTAAAATGACCTGAAATTAATTTTTGAAAGATTCTTTTTGTAATATTTTACGAATAAAGCTTGTTTTAAGAAATCGACCTCCGTTTAATAGATAAAAAATAGATAGAACAAACTGAAATAATCTCATCTTAATACCAACAAAATATTGTTAAACAAAAAAATACCAAGAAAAAAGATGATGAGAGAGAATTTGCTGCCTACCTCCAGGTTCTTAATTGAGATATTTAAGATTGATAAAAATAAAATAGAAAAGTACTAGATAAGAGTGATTGTGGATTATGTTTTTTTTGTTAGAAAAATTAGAAAAGTACCGATTTCTTCATTTTTTTGCGCAACCGTCACTAACGGTTTCATAATGGATCTACTGATGACGTGGATTAGGTTTCGTTTTCGATTCCTTCTCTATATAAAAACCAGTGTGTCTCCCATCGTTCTAATGTTTGGAATTTCATAGTGCATTGTTCAACAATGGTTGACAAAATTAAGAGACAACTTCATGCAATTTCTCTCAACATTGTTGATGAAGCAATATTGTTACCAATCGATCTGTGTGATGACTCTGACTCTGCGAACAATTCAGTTTATTTGTGAAACCCACAAATCAACGGAAGCACAACTTACGTGCGATGATGACGACATTACCACGCCTCTGGGGTGTTGCGGATGAAGCTACTAGCCGGTTGATGGGCACAAAAAATCTCCAATTTGTTTTTTCAATCTGATGAATCAATTACTACAATTTTACACCGAGGACTGTGGGCCTTCAATGATTGGATGTTGGCAATGGATCGATAGACCTGCTTCTATTCCGACGGATTGTCCATAAACAATTCCATTTTGGATCCAAATAAAGGGCATTCCTCTCCAGTTTCTCAAGGTGAGGATGATTCGTTACATTGGCCAAAGTCTGGTTGATTTTGTGGAGAACGATTTCACTGAAACCGGTTCTGTCTTGGTTGATTTTGTATGGGTGCATTTGCTCTGGAATATGAACACACCTCTTCGTTTCAGTCGCGTCTTTCTCTTTGGCGATGATCCACACACTTTAACATTTGGATTTGAAAAACTTCGCAATTTTTGAGCTCATGTGGATCATTAGAGGATGATGATCATCATGATGGCGATAACGATGATGACATAAAATGACCGTTTACAGACAGAATCTCACACAACGCCAGGTACAAAATCAATTGATCATGGTCAGGACATCGGCACCAGCGGCCAAATACTGAAGCAAGTCCATCGCAAACAACAATAAAAGAAAACGTAAGACTTTGTCGTCTTCCAATGTAAGTGATTCTCTTCCACCACCAAACCTTGTGCGTTGTGAATTTAACCAGATTAAGGTGTTGGATCAGAAGTGTCTTTCTTTAAACGTCACTGTCGTTAATCTGACGTGCTAAACATTCGTTAATTGGATTGAACCACAAGCGAGAATCAAAGATGACTTCTCTCCAATGAGACTGGCGTGTCTCCTCCTAACAACAACATCAATGAGGGTAGAGTGGACCATAAGCCACCGGAGTCGGAACAAATACAACATTTTCGAGCTGTCCGGGCTTGAAAGGATCTTGGACAGTTCGACGCTTAAAGGGTCTCAAGTCTGAGTACGATCCGGATATACTCTTTCTCATCAAGACAAAGAACTCCGATGATGTTGTTCCCGATGTTGTAGCACAATTAGGTTGTGTTAAATTCAAATGTGTTTCCCTTGTTGGTCTTACTGGTGGTTTAGCTATGTTATGGAAGGAGTCTGTATCTGTTACTTTTCATTGTGATGATATACGTCTTATGGATTGTGAAATTAACAAAGTTGGATTTTCTTATTACGTAACTTTTTCTTTATGGTCATCCTTTAAGACAATTAAAACATCATTTATGGGAGAAAATCCAACGCATATCATTAACGCTGGGACCTTGGCTCCTTTCTGGAAAC
>JAKUCM010000579.1:0-37378 GCA_023374145.1 Lepidium sativum
AAGAGAGAGACGTTTCTTTTACTAAGGTTTTACTTTTCGAAGATTTATTTGTTGTCAATGTGTCTATAGTCGAGTTATGTATTCTGCTTTGGCTTTATTCATTGAAATCTAGTTGACAGAACAAAAATAATGGATTGAACCAATAGTGGAACTTTAGTTAGTGGTTTCATGATGATCAATATGACACTCATATGTTAACCAAATTAATGTGTTTTCCATATTATTCGTTTGAAACTCTGTAATTTATAAAGTTGCATACCGGAAGGACAAAATAACTAATGAAAAGTTTCATTATTTAATTAGTTTAGATCCGAATCACAAGAGAATTCAACAAGGATTCAACAACATAAATATGACTAAGATAAAACAAATGCTACACACCACAGTCCTCTAATGACACAAATGAAGAGTCCTGGTAATAGCAAACGAAATGAAAACACACAAAAACCACAAACAAACAAGTCTCTTATTGTCTCATTTCATCTCTCTAAGAACATCGTTCACGTGCCAAACCGAGCCGTCCCTTGGGAACGTCAATAACGACACGATAGTTCTGCTGCTGCATGCTTGCTATGACATTCACGACGGAGTTAACATTCTCCGGTGCTACAGCTATGGCGAGGCACGACGTGCTTCCAGCTGTGCTGTGTAACATTAGGTTATCAGCTGGTAATGTCATGTTCACTCCTTTGAACATGAATGTTATCGTTGGCACTTGGATTTGCCCTGTGTAGCATGTGTCAAAACCACCTAGTGACGAAACCACGGCGGTGTGTGGCTTCACGCGCTTCCTGAACTCGTTCCTCACCGCCTCGTAAACCGGTTTAGATAACCGTGTATACACAGTACCTGCACATCAGATGGCTTAATCAGTAAAAATCCAAAGGACATTAACCAAATACATATTTATGATATTTTTAGTCTTAAGATAAAATGTGAAATTGTATCAATTGAAATGTAAAACCAATCCTAACCGAAAGTGAACCGGTTAAGAGTAAATACCAGAATCAAAGATGGTTCCAGCGCCAGTGGAAGGATTGAAAGCAATAGCAGCCGGAGGAATATCGACGACTTTCCGACCGACACGGATCGCTAGAAGATCGACGTAATACAAAGAAGACCTTCTAGGATTTCTAAGGAGGGGCGTGTATTTCACGCGCACGGGCTGAGAGTTGGGACCGAGTCTCAACGATCCAGCGAACGCCAGAGACTTGAAACTTGGCAAACAGTAGGAGAAGGTGGATTTGTAAATGGACTGAGCCTGTGTCATGAGTGAAAGTGGGCCTCGGCCCAAGCCCAATAATCCTTGCGGTGGCGTAATGGTTTTTCCACCGGCGATTTTGTTGACGCAACCGAAGGTGAAGTATTTGATCGGATCGGCGGCAAGACGGATGGTGTCTTGAGAGAGGTTAGCAGCAATGGAGGCACTTCCATAGGTGAGGTTGAAGGAGCACGCGCGTGCACCGCACGTAGGATTCGGTACCTGAAACAAGTAAGTGAGTGTTCACGTGATCTAGTTAATGCAGTGAAGTCTGTGTCGGTCGAAGTGTTTAGTGGGGTTCTGTAATACCCGTGAACTTTTTTTTTCGGAATCCAAGTGGAATTATCAGTTATAACCACGTGGGACCCACTACTCTCTGTGAAAAACTTTTTCATAAAAAAAAAATTTATGGTCTAATTATTTATTTAAATTGAAGTAAAGTCTAGATCTGATATTGAGTCAATAGATCTGATATTTTAGTCAGCATTAATATTCTCATCATGCTCACATCATTATGATTCAAAACAAATCGAATGTCACTGATATTAAAATACTCTATGTTTGTGCTAAATTAATGAAGCTATAAAAGTGCAACTATGAGAATGTAATTATTTAATTAAAAAAACATTCCATGAAAACACTTTTATTATATAGTAGAAATTATACCTGCTCACACTGAGGAGCACTGCAACTAACGTTCTTGAAGGACGTGGACTTAGCGGGACTAAAGGCTGTGTTTGAAGGACAACCAACGCAGCCGGAGCAAGGAAGCCAAGCCACATCACTGCTAGTGTCCATGGCTAAGAGAAGTGACTGAGGAGGAGTACCAATCAAAGCTTTAACAATGTATGTAGTACTCTGCAACATTTGACGGCCTGAGGCAATGGGGACTATAGATCTCCCAGTGACGAGGCTGCCCAAGTACTCTTGACGGGCCTGGTCTTGAGCCAGATTCTTGAGCACTCTTGCTTCCCATGAGAGTGGAGAGGATGATTTGAAAGGAGAACAAGGACTGTCTATGTGGAAGATCCTTAGGGTGGAGCCTTGGTCTTGAGTTCTGGTGAGGTCACAGTTTGGGTGGTTTAAACCATAACCAAATGCTAGTGGGACGATGAAAAGAAGTTGCAGGAGGAATAAGACAAGAGTGGTCATTGTGTTGTGTAAGGTTTTGGGTTTGATGGGATATTAATGGAAAAGAGAGAGAGTCGGTATATATAGTGGTATGAGATACTAATGACCAAGCACATAACATCAAACTATACTGTAAACTATATTAACCATATGATATAAACTTCTAGTCCACTAACACAATAAAATGTTGTTTGGTACATGTTTAGCTCTATACTTTTAATGAGCTTCTAAATTGAAATATAAAAAAATTAGGGTTCAATGAAAATGGGTTTTTGATGAGATTTTAGCTTTCAGATTTTAATATTTTTGGGTGATAACGATTTTAAATAATAGTTTTAATTTTAATGCTTAGGTGGAATAGTGTCATTGTTTCTTTTTCTAATATTTAGGTTATGTTTCTCTCTGAAAAAGTTAAATATATTTTTCTTTGATTTATAAGACTCTATCCATAACTCATGTTTATCTTTAAACCCATTTAACAGTAGGTTGAAAACAAATTTCAAATATCTAAATCATAGTATTTTTTTCTTCTGGTAAAGCTTAAGTCATCTGGTCGTTAAATAGATCTCATTGAATTCCTTTCTTATAAGATGATAATAAAGTTGCATAGGACCAAGACTTGTGACTTATATGTTTGTACTAATATCGCTGTTGCGCTATCATTAATATATACCCGGTGTTTCTTTGAGGGGGAAATCAACATTAATGATCCGCTAACTTTTTTCATATCTACCTTTTTCATTATTATTTTAGTTATCGTAACATAATTATTCGTAACCAGAGTTATCTATTTACTTTTAGTATGGTAATTAGGATGACCTAATTAATAATCTCTAGCATTAGGAGTTTGATCTTTTTTTATATTAAAACTTTTTTTAGAATGTATGCTTTAGGCTATAGATTACATTTTATTGTTTTAATTGTTGATAAAAAAACGTAATTAAGACCAATGTTGTAGTAATTAACACAAATCTTTACAATGTTAACTCAACGTAATTTCAAGTTAGCAATTCTCATTGTACTCATTGTACAATAATAACGGTCAACTAAAAGAACCAATTTTAACGGTTCATCCAACAAAACTATACTACTAATTATAAAATAACAATAATGTTGCATGTGACCAGGACTTGTGACTTAAATGTTTGTACTGGTATCGCTATTGTCCTAATATCCAAATATATTTCCGGTGTTTCTTTGAGGAGAAAATCTACAATAATGATCGGAGACCATTTCCATAGTTTTCTTTGAACTATCTTTTAAGTTATCTTTAAATCTAAAAGTGGGTTACAGATGCATTCAAATATTGAAATACCTAACAATCAATTAATAAAAAGTGATAGTCTTCAATGATTCAGATAGGTTGTAAGAGACTTGGCTCCAAAACCGACAAAAAATAGCTCATCGAGTGAACTATAGAGTAAAGGAGAGGGCACTCAAAGGAAGAAGTAGCTTGGAGAAGGTCTATCTATGCGGACCAGCCCACACTTGGGTGCTAGTTGAGTTGTTATTATTATATAAGCATGCCATTATGTCTCTTTTCCCTTTTTGTGTCGGCAAGAGATGATTTTTATTATAACCAAACATAAAGAGAGATGATTTTTCTTCATCTGTTTCTTTACTCCTCCGATAGTGTTATATGCAAAAGTTACTTTCTTCAGATTTCCACTACTTTTGTGGGGTAGTATGGGCACAGTATATAATAATGAAACTATACTTGTCTCCCAAATTATGTATAAGAAAGGTAACTTCAAATATATCATGCTTTGGTTGGTTGCTCAAAAATAAAGAGTTGGGCTGATCACATGAGGCCCAATCTTGATTGATTTATTTTAAAATTGAATTGAGCACAAGTTACACAAAAGCCATAGATAAAAAAGAAATTCCAAACGATTGAATTAAAAAAACTTGATCCATAGTTCAAACCATATTACATATAGATTATTTGATTCTCTAGAATGAGTTCTGAAAAAAAAAATTACATAAGTGGACTTAATAACTTGACCAAATACATTTATTCTAAACCGAAAATTGTTATAAAATAATGAAACATGAAATTTGTTACTTTTTCGGTAGGATGAAAATTTAATACGTATTCAATACTAGTGGGTCAAAGTTTGTTTTCTATATAACGAGATCACTCATAGTCATACTGGATTTTAAAAGACTTATAAATTTATTTAAATAACGCAAATAATTGATTGAATACATTTTCTTTATTCAGTATTTTAAAATTTTAAGATTGCAAAAACTAGTTATTTTCTGTCGGTTTTCGAGCTAAATCTCTTGGAATCACTACAAGTCCTGGGTCAACGGCCCATTATAATATAAGGAGATGGAAGATTTTAAGAGGACAATTATATAATTTCTTCATAACTCAAATTTTAAAATATTGAGAAAATTAATGTCCTGCGGTAACATTTAATTGTGTTTCCCGCGGACTACGCCAAACTTGTCCCCTCTTTTCTTACAAAAACTCTTCTTCTTCCACATTCTCTAGTCTCTCTCCCTCTTTCTCTCTTCAGATATATGGTTCCCACAAGTCCTCCGGTCAGTGGGGTTGGCCTCGGCTACGGCATAGCCATTGCCGTAAGCATCTTAGTTCTAATCTCCTTTATAATGTTTGCCTCATACATCTGCATAAGGTCCAAATCTTTAGGAAGAGATGAATCAATGATCGACGGAGTTCTTAACTCGCCGTCGCCTGCGGCTGCGGTGAAGCTCGGGCTGGACCGACCGGTGATCGAGTCATATCCAAAGATAGTGTTGGGAGATAGCCGGAGATTACCAAGGCCCAATAACGGCCCATGTGCGATATGCTTATGTGATTATGAAGCTAAAGAACCGGTTCGGTGTATACCGGAATGTAATCACTGCTTTCATTCTGATTGTGTTGATGAATGGCTACGGACAAGTGCCACGTGTCCTCTCTGTAGGAACTCACCAGCTCCATCTAGATTAGCTACACCTTTGTCCGATTTGGTCCCACTCTCCATTCAAATAAGGTGATACACCTTTTTCTTACTACCTTATGTTTACACATCTCAATTAGTTAATATTTGTTATAATTTCATATGATTGAAGTTGAAAGCTTAATAATTCGTAAATTTTTCTTTTGACTAATCCATAGAACATTTGATACCATTCATTAATTGCATGAGTATTGTGATGTGACTCTGGATTACTGATGAGGCTTCGAATCTAGTTGAGTTACGATCTTCGTGACTTCGATTTTATTTATGACTAAGTACACAATAGGAGTGAAAGCCTTGGTATAAAACTTTAAAAGCAACTAGTGGGGGCTCTTACTCTTTGCTGTTTTTAGTTGTAAGTCAAAATTAAAAGACAAAAAATATTGATTCGACCAAAACAGTGTATTATTCTTCTCCCCATAGGCTATTTATATAAGTCAGTCCGATATTCATGGCTTCTGGATTGTCTTCTCCATTGGTGTTGCTGATGGTGGAACACTGATTACAATCGTCGAGAGCTTAGAGTTATTATCACCTTCTGTATTTTTCATATCCACTCCTTTAGCTTCCAAGTCCTTGGTTATTTGACTACTCGAGTCAGTCTTAGTGGGTTCAGATATAGTCACTTGAGTCTCTTTATTCTTTCCCCATAAAACCGCATACAGTCCAATTACAATCAGTACCGCACCAACCACTCTGCATGTCCCAAACATTTGAATTATGAAGACAATCTTGGTTAGCTAAGATTTATAACAAAAGGGCAAAAGTAGAAATATACCCTCCAAGGAAGATTTTTTCTGCCAAGAGAAAAGAACCCATGACTGCAACAATAACCATCATCAAAGGACTAAAAGCAGTAGCAAACACAGGTCCACGTTTCTTCATCACTATCCTTGCACGTAGTACGAGATACTTGATGCCACAATTCCAGAGTAAGCAGCAGCAAGAAGGTTCATGTCCCAGCCAATTCTCCAAGCAGAAGGGTTATGTTCCATCACAAATGTAACAGCAATTGCTTGTAATGTTCCGAGAAAGCAAACTAGACTTGTCAAAGAAAGTTGATGCTTTGCATACGTCTTTAGTATTTTCGCCTAATCACATAAAACCAAAACAACAATTAGCCACTACTTGTAAAAGTTAAATGCACGCTTTTCAACATAGATATATACTACTATTGTTTTCTCTCCTTTATTTTCGGAACCTTCCAAGATATAATATTAATAACAATAGAATGACGATCTTTGAGTTTCTAGTGGATCAAATATCTCTCTTTGTTATATGCCAGTACCTGTAGAACGAAGAGAGAGGCCCATGCGAGTGTTGCAAAGATGAGAAGGACAGAGCCTTTGAGAAAATCCTTATCACCTGAAGTACTTTCTGACGATGTTGTGTCTTGCTGATGCATATATTTGGTCCAAAACATCTCAACAATTGGTCCTTTGTATATTGTCATCACCATCGCTCCTCCTACTGTCACCACAGTTCCTCCTATTTTCGCTTGACACCATAACTTCTTCAGGTCTAACATCTCCATTCTATAATCATAATAATTATACTAAAATCAATAGTTATTTTATATATTTTATAAAGCCTTCAAATCCTGTCCGAAACTAATTTGATGTTGTTTCCGCCATACGAATATAAAGCCATGTCTTATGTCTCATTAGAATATTCGGAATCAGACTAGTTATCGATACTGACTCTTTGAAGATTAGTCGGGGTTGACTCAATCCTCGGATTACAATATATACAGTTGTGCATTTTTAGGTACATACCGGAATAATACGGCCAAGATAAAGGTCATAGCCGGAAGCATATTACTCATGGCACACGAGAATGTAGGCGACGTATATTTCAACCCCAAGTAGTAGAAGTTTTGATCAATCACTGGCCTGAAAAATTGGTTAATCGGAAAAACCAAACGTTAATTCTACTTTTTCAAAGACAAAGTAGTTAAATAATAACAGTGGATAAGTAACAACCCTAGAAGGCCAAGACTGAAGAGTTGCAGGAAAATGGAGAACGTTATTTTCGGCTGACCTTTCCTGTTTAACATACAGAAACTTCAAAGTTAGAAACTATTAACAATTCTTTGTAGAATAAAATCAAGAAATGTGATAAAGGAATTGGATATAAGTTAACCATTCGAAGAAGAAAGCAAAGGGTGCAATAACAGCGGTGGCGATTGCATGGCGATAGACGACAAGGACATAGTGACTCATACCGGAGTTTAGGGATATTTTGGTAATTACATTCATACCGGCGTAACCAAACTGGAGAGATATCATGGCGAAGTAAGGCTTAGAGCTTGTGAGGAAGCTCTCACAGCAACTAAGCTTCTCCATCGACATAATGGTTTGAGTTGTGTTTGTGTTTTGAGTTGAAGTGGTGTTATGTATTTATAGCAAGATGCAACTTAGTTACGTACGATATAGTTTTCTATTTGTTTAATATATGTTTTAGGTTTTGTGGTTGACATCATTTTATCATTTTCTTTCTTTACTCATTGATTGGAACTTAGATTTACAGATCGAGTCCTTTTATAAATTACATATAATTCCATTAGGCCAATTATGCAAGTGTTGAGCATATCTGTCCAATATTGATTCGATCGTCGTGATGATTGGCCTGTGTCAAAAATGTTAACCAAAAGGTGAGACTTAACCGCTACTGTACGTATCAATATCAGCCATGGATTGGGATATGGATTATGATACGATCTAATGAGTAACTATTATGATGGAAAATTTCACGATTGATATCCGTTTTATTTTTATAATTAGAGTAATCCCGTTCACATAAACATTATGACCACCAAGAGTTTTAAACCAGCAAAAGAATTTTCTCTCAAATCAGTTCAATGGTTTACTAATATCATGAGATCTAACTAATTTTGAACCATGTGAACTATGTAGATATCTCTAGTGTCACGTGTAAATGTGATTTTTGTTTTCACTTGTACTCAGAACTGAAATAACATATTACTAACTTCTTAAATTTTAGTATTACCACTTGATCACGCCCAAATGAACAATTGATATATGTTTTACTACGTTCACATCGCCTCAAACTATGAGATGTCGAATATAGATTGGCCTCTACGAAGTTCTATGCACCGAGAAACGTGGGATAATTTTTTAAGGTATGTTCTATATTAATTCATATAAATATAAGCTTTTAGGATCTTTATTGTAATTTATAGGAAGTATAAAATGAATTTGTTTATTCCCTACTGATCTTCCAAAATATGATCTCATTTGTCACAAAGTTACATCGATTCGGATAGAATTAAATTCTAGCCCTCAATATAATATATGTAATATGTTGTAGCCCGAAAATTTATTGACAAGGAGATTGTGGTAAGTAGTAAAGGATGGCGTAAAATTTTAAAGAGTTTGTAGGTTTGATTTTTCTACTATGCGAAACTGAAACATATTTTTCTAGTCATTTTTATATGAATATGAACTCATACTTTCGACCTATTTGAATATCCAAGATTGAGAATCTATTTATGGACTGCACCCACACATAAGAATAATCTAAGCTCTTTTCATAAAGTTTAGGAACTCTTGAGTTACAATTTTTTTTTGAAAATTCACACTAAAAAGATGCCTAAGAAATAGAATAAACTGAGGTAATACACTTTTGTAACATGCAATGCATGATTCGAGAAGAAACAGAAGTTGTTATTGGAAAAATGGGGGAAAAGAAATGGTGGGACAGGGGACACGTGGCAGATAATGAGAGGTTTTATGAGAATCAATGTAGTGAAATCTGAGGTAAGCACATAAGTGACATAGAAGGCATTAAGGTGGTGAGATGATAGTTAAATCTTCGAACTTGGACCATTTGTTATTATTTTATCATTCAAAAGCTAAGTTACCCCTTCACAAAAGTAAATCACTCTTTCTAATCGAACAGCTACGAATTAAAATCTATAATTAATAAAATTGAGATCCGATATGTCACTTTTTAATGACTCAGGAGGATTGCATAAACGGTTTCGTGTCTTCACATATTTTGAAGTGAAATAATGAGTGAGGTATTCCAAAAATTTGGAGCATGCGATGGCCTCGAGACTTCTATAACTTTGTTCAAGTTGATAATCCAACTATTATATCACATTGTTATTTAATTTAAATACAGGATCTAATGTATATACATATGCATTCATATATAGTTAATTGAAAAATATTGCAATCTCGCTTAAAATGGACCCGATTAAATCTAACATAAGTTATGTTAAAGAGTTTATCATGTATAATACAAATTTAAGGACTTCATGTGTTTATAAGTAAAGACTATTGAAAAAGAGAATTAATCCACTAATTACTTGTTTATTATTTATTTTTCTTACAATTAGATGATTCGATTTAACTATCACCAGAACTTTAATTCTCGGGTTAATGAACTTGATGAATCCAATTATGTCTGGAACCAAATACGTCATGTGAATATTTTTAAGAATGCTACACAATACGTATCCAGAAATGTTCGAAACCGGAAACTTTAAGATTGTTAGAACCACACCATGCTAGTGTGGACTTACTAGTTTATTTTCATAGATAGAATTCTATGAAATGTAATAGACTATAATTTGGATTAAGTAGACACCAAATACAATGCATAAATTTTTCTTACAATTATCTCTTAAATTATGGTTTACACTAATTAAAATTATATTTAGTAGCTGAACAATAACTTTTTTCTTTTTAATATTGGTAAGAATAAAAAATTAGTTATTAGGAAAAATGTTTTTAATCAAGTGATTGAGTGTCACATTTCTATATATTTTCTCTGCAAATTCAATTCAAAAAAATCACATTATCCTGCATGATATTGTAAAGAGCGAGAGATTGAGTTATGAATGTTGCTTATGTAAATCCAACTGTTTGAAGAAAAAGAAACAGTGTGTATTAGGCTCGATGAGCGTTAATAACTAATTAGTTATTAGTAAAAAATCAATTGATGAACAATGTATTTAGATATTTTTGGGGACCTACGGACTCTTGGATGTGTATGCTTTTGCATATGGATGGTACAATGGGTGCTCTTTACAATACCAAAAGAAAGTTTTGACAGGATCGCTTTAGAATCACAATTAGTGTCAGGAAGAGTAGTAAGCTCTCAAACATGTTGGAAATAAAGATTAGAATTCAAGAGGGCCTACAATACATCATCCATACAATAAATGTAGGAAAAAGAAGAGTAAGAGCCAAAATGATACATTTTGTACATAGACAAGACAGTTAATGCTGCTACTCTATTTAAAATCCTACGTCATGTTTCCTACAAAGCCACAACTTCAACACCACTAACGAGCTTCTGGTCTCAGTATCAACTTTCCTCCTCGTCATAGTCTTCTTCATCTTCATCTAGTCTCTTACCTATATTAGCAAGTTGCATTGGATCAATATTGCCCATTTCTTGGATAGGCCAACATGGATATTCTTCTGGTTTCATTTCTCTTGAGGCTGTGATTGGTGTTGGCTTCATCTCAATATCGAGGGATTGTGTATTCAGATCAAGTCCTCGACCTAACCCTGAGTTCAAGTCGTTACTTTCTTTTGGACTTTGTAGCTGTTGCTTTGTTTCATCCACATCCTTCTTCTCGCTGTCTTGCAGTGGCTGTTGTGCTGGTGCCTGCATCTTGATATCGTCTTGAGTAAGTGGTGGTGCTACCAATATGGTTGGCTCTGTCTCCATTTCGCGATGTAGAAGCTCTCTATCAGCTGTTTTTGCACTTCGTCCACGTCCCCTTCCACGCCCTCTGCCTCTACCCCTTCCACTGGGTCCTGCATGCCCCACTTCGTGCTGCAATGACAACAAAATATGATTCATAACAGCATTAAGTCAAATTGATAAACCTGACAGTGTCCTAAAAGAGAAGCAGAAGAAACACTCACCACTTTGGTTTTCTTCAATTCCTCATCGCTGTCATTAACTTCATCACCTGTAGGCTTTCTGACCAATCAATAAAGCAGATAAGCTTGATAAGGAGTCCAGAACAATAAACCAGGGATATGTAGCTAAGAAGTATTACATATATCCAACCTTCTCTTGGAGATATTGCCATCATCCATGGTTACTGAATCAGCTTGGCCATGACCGTGACCATGCCCATGGCCATAATCAGGCACCTTGCTGACAACTTCGCTCAAAAAGTCAAACACATTGTATCTCTCAACACATTTTTTTCTGTGGAAAAACAGAAAAGTCAATGATAAGTAAAAGCTCAACATAAGAAACGGAGAGAAATGTTATGAAATAAAGTAGTGTGACAAAAGCAAAAAACATATTAGAGCCAATAGTTCTTCTACTTAGTAATATTGCATTAGTTCATAACACAAGATATTGATAGCTACACAGCATCTGAAAATTAAACTAACTTAGATGCGTTAACGAGTAATAATAGTTCATGTAATTAGGAAGTGGCAATTAAGCAGAGTGCAGTGAAAAGCTAAACAAAGTTGTTTAAGCAATCAACTTACAGGTGCAATGAACTCACAGTCTTGGCTCCTCTTTGAAGGGTAATTTCATAAGTATGATCACAAAGGTCTTGTAAGAATAATTCCAAAGCTTTTGCTGTAATAGGTAGATGAAAAGTTAGTGGAAATGATTAGACAAGTCTAATCTGCAGGTAACAATTTTATGTGACTCACAAACTAAGACGGGCACAGCCAAAGCAATCTTGCCAACATCCTCGTCAGCTTGCATTATCTTCTTTATTCGAGCCTGAAAATTGCAACACATACTTAGGTTTAAAGTCTCATAACTACCATCAAAAGAAACATGAAAGATTATTAACTAAGAGAAGCGTAGTCTATTGAATACAATCATGAGATAAACCAAAAACACACGCAAAATGGAAAAAAATTCAAACTCAGTGACCAAGAAGTTGTATAGCTTCAACACAGAATCATCAAAAGGACTGAAAACTATAATCTTTTACAAGTCAGGATGAAATTAATTGGGATTTTTTCAATTCAGTAATCAATTAGGATAAAAACAGAGAAACAATAATCTAAAACTTCGTCATCAAAATGAATGTTGTTTTAACGAGAACTATGATTTTCAATATCATTCAAAAAGTATTGAACTTTGGAAAAGCCAACCTATCAATCAAGTCGAAAGACACATGAAATTGGAAACGAAAACAAAAAAACTTACAGCAGGGAAACGAGTATCGAGCTTCTTCCTCATGATTTTGCAGAAAACGTTCGATGAAGGAATTTCTTTTTGGGAAGTTAACGTGAAACTGAAAACCTAACTCCTTCAGATTCGAAATTCAAGGCAAGTTATCTATACAGAATTACTTTATTAACAAGGAAATTTTTTGTTAAACACTTCGTGGATGCCCACGAAACCAGATCCAACGGCGATTTCTGTCTTTTCTCCGAATTGTTCGTCCGTACGATTAAATAAACGTAAAATCAAATAAAATATATAAAGAATTTGTCAAAACTGTAATAAATATGAAAACTCTTCTTTGGAAATTGGTTATTACAAAAAGTAAAACAAACGACCCGTTTGTAAGAATTATTAAAAGACGAAAGTACCCTTTTAGATCAAACTCTGAGAACAGAACATCTTGGTAATCAGATGTTTAGACCACTCCTTTAATCTCTTGCTTCTGAATTTCTAAGTCAATGAAATCACTTTAGGGTATTTCTTAAACAATACAAGTTCAAAACTTTACGAGAGCAATGTGAATTAGGCTCGTAATTGTTACAACAATCAGATATTTACAATATTTGCAGGCTATGTAAAGAATCAAGTAGGTGCAATAGTTTCTAGTTTGTATTCTCTGCTTTTGTGTGCTAGAACGACTGTTCTTTGATGCTTCAGCTTCATCTGTAGAGAGTTTCTCTTCTTTATCATGTTCCTGCTACAATTGCTCTGGTTGCTACAATGGTTCTAGCTCTTCTTCTGCATCCTGCAATTTTTGCAGTAATTGCTCATCTTTCTCCTTAGTTCCCTGCCAAACCCAGACAATATCTGCTAGAGCAGGCTTAAGATCCTCCTCCACTAGCTTGTGATATTCCATTGTGTCCCCATTACATTTTTTGACTTCGACCAGGTGAAAAGTTGGTGTCACTTGGAATATCTCTGCATCCATCAACAGATTTCCTTTTCTTCCTTCCTTTACTCGTTCCAGTTTGAACAAGCCTGCGTCTTGCTTTCTTATCTTCAGCTTCAGGGACTTGGCTACCTCCTCTAGCTTAGCAATGATCTCTGCAGCAGAGTTTTGAGATGCGAATCTTGATTCTCGCTTGTGTTGTACATCCCCAAAAAGTCCTGAAAGATCAAACCCCGAAGAGAAGGCGATAATATCGAAAGCATTCAAGTTTGCAAGTTGGGGTAGTTTGTGAATTGCTCCGTTTTCATTTGGAACTAAAACTCCATCTTCCATGGAACTAGGAGCCTCTCGGACTTGTTTGCCCATCTTTTTGAGCTTTGATTGTAAACCCTTTTTGAACCAAGAACTTTCCTTGATGTTCGAGATGCTGATTCTAGTCTCAGGGTTAGGGTCCAACATCTTACACAACAGTCTCTTAGCTTCAGGAGCAAACCAAGTGGGGCACTTAAAGTCTGCTTTGCTTACCTTCCTATACATCTCCATTAGATTAGAGTCATGAAAAGGAAGATAACCAGCCAAAAGGACAAACAATACAACCCCACAAGACCAAATATCCGCCTTTGCACCATCATATCCTTTTCGACTTATAACCTCCGGGGAAACATATGCAGGTGTACCACAAGTGGTGTGTAAAAGACCATCACGGCGCTTGCAATCAGCAAGTGCACTTAACCCAAAATCAGATATCTTGAGATTGTCATTATCATCGAGCAACATATTCTCCGGCTTAATATCACGGTGATACACTCCACGACTATGGCAAAAATCAACTGCACTGATAAGCTGATTAAAATACTTCCAAGCAAGTTCTTCTTTCAATTTTCCTTTTGCAACCTTTTTGAAAAGCTCTCCTCCTTTACAATGCTCTATAACAAAGTAAATCCTTGACTTCGTTGCCATAACCTCGTAAAGCTCCACAACATTTGGGTGTTTAGCAATCCTCATAACTGATATTTCTCTCTTGATCTGCTCACTAAGCCCCATCCTCAGAACCTTCTCCTTGTCAATCATCTTAATAGCTACACCTTCATTAGTATGAGAACTTCTTGCATAATAAACTTTGGCAAACGTACCTTGACCTAATAATCTCCCAACCTCATATCTATCAGTTAATACACTAGGTTTGTTCTCCATCTTAGTCTATAAAGCTTTTCAAAAGTGCGACCTCAGAACCTAGAGAGCTTTATTCCCAATTCAGTGATTGATGATACTTACTATTCCAAATCAAGTTAGGTTCGCTACTTCAGAGAATCAAATCGGATTTGTGAGAAAAAAGAGAGGCACGATTGGATCAGGACTCAAAAAACTATCTTTTTTACAAGACCAACAACACAACACAAACCCGATTTCGATCTCTCAGGTAACAAAAAACGATAGAAAAGAAAACCCAGAAGAACCCAATTCAAAAGAGAAAAAGGAAGAATAATCAATTCACCGATTCGAGCAATCCAAAACACGAAAGAGGAAGTACAAATCTCTGCTTTGACTTGCGCTTGAGTTCTGCTGCTCTGTCTAGATTTTGTTGGTTTAATACTTAATAAACAAAACAAAATGCAACATAAGGTTTTATATAGTTGCGTTAAAGTGAACTAGACAGAAACACGGTTCCCTGTGAGCTTCCCCACCTACTGCGCTAATATACGCCTCTCATTATTGATTTTTCTTCTTTTACATTTGGCTTTATTTTCTCCATTTTCCATTTTTTAAATTTTCTGTGACTTCAATATAAAAAAAAATTGTTTCCTGCCAACGATCAAATCTCCTATTTAATTCCTAAATTTTGTTCAACTCATTAAATAATAAACAATTTTGTTTGATTCAGTCTCTCTTTTTCAATGACTCGTTATTCTTTAAAAAATATTCCGATAATTAAGGGAAACAAGTCTCCAAGACGAATTGATGATATATGCATTAGAGATGGTTTGGCAATAAGCTTATAGAGGCTAACTTAAATTTTATAGGTCCATTCAAAGTATAAAAAAGAATAATGCAAAAATAACAAAAACAAACAAAATTCATGCTCGATAAAAATATCACAAATTAAAGAAACAACAACTTAATAATTATGTCTATGAAAATAACTTTTTTTTTTTATTTTTCTCTGCAAAATTATTATTCTCGTTGCATAATCAAAATTTTTAAACATATTTTCTTATTGATAACATAACCAATCCATTTAATCTTTCTTGTGATATAGTTGATCATAAGTAAGAGTTTATCGATTTTAACTTAAAAAAACTTTTTTCAGCTGAACCAATTAAAACTGGAATAGTGATCATTATGGTATATGCAACCCATACATTTGGACAACAATCCTTGTTATCAAGGATAATTATGTCTATATCTTATAGACTGTTTTGTCTTTGTGTATAACCTAATTACCATTATGTATATCTATATATTGTAATTTTCATATCAATAAACTTAAGACATTCATCTTCTATATGGTATCAGAGTTTTGATCCTAAAAACAAACCTAAATTTTTTTTTGAAAATCCTAGCCGCCGCCAACTCACTCGCCGCAATCTCCCATGGCCGAGATGACATCGGATTCAATTCCTCTTACTACAACATCTCTTCTACACATCAACATCTCAAATGTTCTCAAGCTTAACAGCACAAATTATCTTGTTTGGAACAAGCAAATTCATGCTCTTCTCGATGGATATGGCCTAGTCGATCATCTTGATTGCTCGTTGTCGACTCCTCCCGTCACCATCATCGTTAACAATACAACAAACTGCAAATCCAGAGTAAACACGCTGGATGAGACAAGACAAGCTCATCTATAGTGCTCTCCTTGGTGCACTCACAACCTCCGTTCAACCCTTAGTCTCAAGGACTACTACATCCGTGCAAATATGGGAAAAGTTAGCATCGACATATGCGAAGCCCTCACGTGGACACATCAAACAACTCAAGGCACAACTGAAAAAATACACCAAAGGTTCAAAGACAGTCGATGATTACATTCAAGGAATAACATCCAAGCTAAATCAACTTGCTATTCTAGGCAAACCGTATGATCATGAAGATCAAATTGAATTAATTCTCGAAGGTCTACCCGAGGAATACAAAACTGTCGTTAATCAAATTGAAGGTAAAGATACACCTCCTAGCATCACTGAGGTACATGAAAGACTAATCAATCATGAAGCCAAGCTTCTCATCTCCGCGGAACGCTCGGCCTATATTGTTCCACTCACGGCCAATGTGGCTCAACATCGATCGACCAATCACTCATCATCAAGATCAAACAACAACAGCAACAACTCAAACCGGAATGCACCACACTACACCTCTAGAACCACTTATTCCTCGGGAAACAACTCTGGAATCACTTACGCCTCGGGAAGATATGGCTTGGGAAACACCTCAAGTCGCTCCGACACTCCGCGTCAATACCGCCCATACATAGGAAAGTGCCAACTATGTCACACTCAAGGACATAGTGCCAAGCACTGCCCTCAACTTCAGCAACACATGCAGTCTCCACCGAACCAACAAGCACCGTCGTACCGAACATGGCAACCACGAGCCAACATAGCAATGGCGTCACAACACCCTTCGGGAAATTGGGTTATGGACTCTGGTGCCACTCACCACATAACATCGGACCTCAACAATCTTGCCTATCATCAACCGTATCAAGGTCACAATGATGTTCTTATCGCAGATGGGTCGAACCTACCTATCTCACATACGGGTTTTTCTATTCTCAACTCTACTACTCGTCCATTAAAATTACAGAATGTGTTGTGTGTTCCAAATGTCAACAAAAACTTGGTATCGGTCTATCGGTTATGTAACACTAATGATGTTTCGGTGAAATTTTTCCCTACATTTTTTCAGGTGAAGGATCTCAACACGGGGGTCTCATTACTCCAAGGGAAGAATAAAGACGAGTTATATGAGTGGCCAACCCAAACATCATCTCCGCAAGCTTTTACAAGTACAATCGGCCTAAAACCATCTGTTATTTTCGTGGCATTCTCGGCTCGGCCACCCAACTTTTTCTCTTTTAAACACTTTACTTTTAAAATTTTCTTTATCGTTTTCTTTGTATTTCAACAAACATTTATCATGTTCTGATTGTCTTCTTAATAAGAGCCATAAATTACCTTTTACAAACACCTCAATTCGATCCACAAAACCTCTTGAATACATTTTCTCCGATGTTTGGTCCTCTCCAATAATCTCTCTTGATAATTATCGGTACTATGTGATTTTTATTGATTACTATACGCGGTATTGTTGGCTGTATCCTCTCAAAAAGAAATTGGATGTAAAAGACGTTTTTATGGCATATAAAGCTCTTGTTGAGAACAAGTTCCAAGACCGGATAGGCACATTGTTCTCGGATAATGGCGGTGAGTATGTTGCACTACGGAACTTTCTCGGCACTCATGGCATTACACATCTCACATCTCTACCTCACACACCAGAACACAATGGACTTTCCGAAAAAAAGCATCGTCACATTGTAGATACGGGTTTGACACTCATGTCTACGGCATCCATGCCAAAACAGTAATGGCCTTACGCATTCAGCACAGTCGTGTATCTCATTAATAGACTTCCAACACCGGTCCTCACAAATGTCTCACCATTTCAAAAGCTGTTCAAGACACCTCCTAATTATCAGAAACTTTGGGTTTTTGGTTCTCAATGTTTTATGTGGCTTCGTCCATACTCTACACATAAGCTTGATGATCGATCACTAAGATGTGTCTTCATGGGGTACTCGATCACACAAAGTGCTTACTTGTGTCTCCATATCCCCATCGGCCGCTTATATACATCCTGCCATGTAACGTTTCAAGAAACGGTATTTCCTTTTCAAGAGCATTACTCTCCGGTGTGATCCGCACATGATCATGATAGCGTCTCGGCATCACCTCACTCTATCACCAACCTTCCCATGATATTCACGCCTCTGGGACTCCCCACCGATATCCTTCACCCACAACGAGAAACATCCGATCAAGTATTGTCCTCTCTACCCTTATCATCTCCATCTTTCTCTCCCTCTAACTCTGAGCCCACTGCTCCAAATCAAAAGGAGTTGTACACCCCAACTCAGCCACTCTCACAAACACAGGATCCCACTGCTCCAACACCACAACATCCGATTACAAGCACCTCACCTACACCAACCAATCCGAACACCACACAATCTAGTCGATCACAAACATCCTCACAACTTCAACCCCCACAAAACACCCACAAAATGCAAACAAGAGCTAAACATAACATCACGAAAAAGAAAACACCTTTCTCCCTACACGTTTCCGTGGCAACAAATACAACACCTTTTACTTTTTTTTGCAGGCACTCAAGGATGAAAAATGGCGAACCGCAATGTCTCAAGAGTTTGATGCACAAATAGCCAATTCTACGTGGGAGCTGCAGCCATATGATAACACCAAATATGTCATCAGCTGTAGGTGGGTCTTCACGACAAAATTCTTAGCTAATGGCAAGACTGAAAGATACAAGGCGCGTCTCGTTGCGAAAGGCTATACTTAACAACGTGGCATTGACTATGCTGAAATATTCAGCCCCGTTGTCAAAGCCACAACGATCCGCTTAATTCTCCAACTAGCCGTCACAAAACAATGGACCATTAAATAACTAGATGTCAATAATGTCTTCTTGCAAGGCACACTACAAGAAGAGGTATACATGCAGCAACCTCCGGGCTTTATAGACAAAGATTGACCTACACATGTTTGTCGACTTAGAAAACCAATATATGGTCTGAAGCAAGCACCCCGATCGTGGTACCTCTCGCTCAAAACACATCTCCTAGACAGCGGCTTTGTCAACTCCATAACTGATGATTCGTTGTTTATTTTCAAACAAGGTTCCACTCTTGCTTACATACTGATCTATGTTGATGATATATTAGTCACAGGAAATGACGACACTTTCCTCTCGATGATACTCAACAACTTTGCCTCGCCGTTCTCGATCAAAGATCCCATGGATCTTCACTACTTCCTTGGCGTGGAAGCTCATAGAAAAGACAAAGGTCTTCATTTGATGCAAAAGAAGTACATCACCGATCTTCTTCTCAAAACAAAAATGATAGACGCCAAGCCGGTCACAACACCTTTACCGACACATCCAAAACTCAATTTACACTCCAGCACACCACTTGAAGACGGAACAGAGTACAGATCCGTGGTTGGCAGTCTTCAATATCTCGCTTTCACAAGACCCGACGTCTCCTATGCTATTACAAGGCTGTCTCAATTCATGCATAAACCAACAACGAATCATTGGCAAGTTGCAAAAGGGGTCCTTCGTTATCTATCTGGGGCAACTGATCATGGTATCTTTCTATCCAAAACCTCATCTTTCTCGATGCATGCTTTCTCTGATGCTGATTGGGCAGGTGATCCCGATGACTTTATCTCAATAAATTCCTACATCATCTACCTTGGTCGAAACCCCATCTCATGGTCATCAAAAAAAACAACGTGGGGTCTCACGGTCGTCCATAGAATCCGAATATCGCTCACTAGCAAATACTGCCTCCGAAGTCTAATGGTTATGTTCCTTGCTCAATGAAATTCACCAACTACTTCCCGAGGCCCCGACTATATATTGTGATAATGTTGGAGCCACATACCTTTGTGAAAATCCAATATTTCACTCTCGAATGAAACATGTAGCACTCGACTATCACTACATTCAGAACCTCATACAAGCCGGCACACTACGCGTCTCCCATGTATCAACAAAAGACCAACTCGTTGATACTCTTACCAAACCACTATCACAAACAACGTTTTGACTTTGCAAAATCCAAGATTGGAGTGGCGAAAATCCCTACATCTTGAGGGAGCGTATCAATGATAATTATGTCTATATCTTAGGGACTGTTTTGTCTTTGTGTATAATCTAATTACCATTATGTATATATATATATATATATATATATATTGTAATCTTCATATCAATAAACTTAAGACATTCATCTTCTTTACTTGTATCTCTTCAAAAAATCAAATACTTTTCTTCTTTAAATGTTTGGATATAATTTATCTAAAAACTTTGATTTCGAGAAAGAAATTAGTCTCATCAATATATGAAAATTTTATATGCTTAAGAAAAGTTTCAAACTTAGTACATGATGTCTTCAAACTATCACCACTTGCTGAATTTAACTTCTATAAAGTGAAAAAAGTCCAAAAATATCTTCACGCTCCTGAAATTGTTCTAAATTCTAACTTTGTATGGAAAGAAACCAAAGCTCAATCAACGATTATGATGAAGTATAATTATGGAGTTCTCCCATATGCTTAATACTGTGTTAGCAACATCACTTTTTTGTGGCTCCTCATCAAAATGTGTTTTTCTCTGTATAAAATGTTTACTCTTCTTCTGAAACATAGGTTCAATCTCCATGGAATAACTACTTTTAAGATTTCACCTTTTGTATCTTGAAAAATAGTTTTTCTATATATACTTGGAAAAACAAATTTAGGAGGCCCTAAAATTTCGGGAACCCCATTCAAATGTTTCATTTCTATGGGTTTAGGTAATTTCAAGGATCCCATTCAAATGTATGGAAGTCATGTGAATGTTTTGAGCTGGTTAAGCTTTAAGTCGAAATTAAACAAAGAAAGTTAAACTCAAATAATTACTTTATGTAATATGAAGAAAACAAGGTAGTTGTTTGTACAAAACAAATGATGAATGTCCACTATTTCCCGTAGCAACGATCGTATATGAATTTCTTTCATGACTACATAGTAGCTATAAAATCGTTGCTATGGAAAATAATAATTATTTATATATTATTTTTTGAATTTTGTGATCTAGTTGTTACTTAACCACGAATTTTGCATATGAATATATATGTGACCATGTGATCATGCGAGCCTATTTCTTTTGGGTTTCGAAAGAACTGATGTCAATATCCTCAAAAATATAATATACGTGCCAAATGAGAAACGAGCAGATAACAAAATCAAGAAAAGATCCACAAAGAAATATTTATATAAGAATGGTAACGGTGATGAAAACGTGAGGACTAGCCTGTACACACCACTATAAACAAAACAAAAACGCGTTTTGCTCATTCTCTCGGCGTTTCCATCGATGCATTTGACTTCTAGGTTCCTCCATTATCATATATATAGGTTGCAGATCCATTTTTTGAATACAATAATTAGGGCGTGGACATCGTGTAGCCATGTGATGTATGAGCTAGCTTTTATTTCCAATCTTCCATAACATATCTTTCTAACTTACATTTCTAGCTAATTGATCTCCTGTATCTCCTGTGAATGTGGTATTGAAATCGAGATGGGAAATAGAAACATGAGTTCATCAAGTCCCTTGGTGGTGAAGAAATCGCAAGTGGTTATTGTGAAACCCTCAAAAACAACACCTGATGTGTCTCTTTTTCTCTCGACACTCGACAATAATTCTAACCTTGAAACCATCACCAAAATCATCTACGCCTCATCCGTTAACGACCACGTCAACGATCCGGCTTCTCTTTTTCAACAAGCTCTCTCTCATACTCTGGTCTATTACTACCCTCTCGCCGGAAAACTTCACCGGAAATCACCTGACAATAGACTAGAGTTTAAGTGCAATCGCACGGAAGGAGTCCCCTTTGTTAGGGCCACCGTGGACTGCAGTCTCTAGGCCCTCAACTATTTGGAATACATGGACGCTGACTTATTATATCAACTCGTACCTTGTGACATAGCTGTGGCATGGTTACAAACCTCTGGCTTTGCAGATCACTCTGTTTGCATGAGGAGGGATCACTCTTGCAACGGCTCTTCCCCATTCCTTGTGTGATGGTTTTGGAGCGTCTCAGTTTTCCAAAGCCTTAACTGCGTTACACATCCTTCCATCATTCCGGTTTGGGACATACACTGCCTCACTTCCAACAACTTTAATGGTATATATATATATATATATATATATATATATATATATATATATATATTAACTAGTTAATTACTCATCTCTTGTCTTTAGATTTATGCGTTTTCTGAGTTAAGACTAATTGGCTATAAATTAAATGATTTATGTCCAGAACCGCTCTAGATCTAAGCAAATAATTTTTTTACTTGTTGTCATCTTTGTAGTCTGATGATTGCCCATATAATATGGTGTGATAACTAGATCTGTTTTAGAAAGCTTGCTGACTTAAAACCATCCATATTAGTGAACCCCCTAGGGTTCTTAAGAAAATAAAAAAATAAAAAAAAATTAAAATGGCGGACCCTGATTGGCTCCGCGTTTTTACAATTTTTTTTCCCCCCTAAAAACCCCATTTCCATGAACTCTTGATGTGGATGCTCTAGGGTCTTAGTTGCTTTTCACTTCAATTACTAACATTTGTGTGTATACATGTATGTACATGACAAATGAAGCAGGAGCAAAGATCTACAAAGCTGGTTGATTTTGGCGAGGCTTACTCTTCCTTGCAACTTCTCCTTACACACCCACCAACGACATGGTAAGTATAATCATCATCGTCATATCCCAAGATATCACTCAGCTCAAGGAATTAAAATGTTGCGGAAGAGAGGTCATGAGTTTAGAGATTCTTGCAGCCCACGTATGGAGAGCAAGGTGCAGGGCCTAAAACCTAAGTCCATATGGGACTGGCCATGGGTATACGTGGCATTTTGGAGCCCTGATTACTAGAAGGCTACTATGGAAACGCATTCGGTCAAAGCCAGTGTAGCAATGAAGACTGGAGAGTTGAGCAACTCTCCATTGTCTCACGTAGTGAAGGTCATAAAAGAAGCTAAAAGAGCGGCGTTGGAGCAAAGGTACGCATTGGAGCAATTAAGAGAGATAGAGAGAACGCTTTGAAGATGAATGTACGAAGTGAAGGAGGAAAAGGGGCATTAATGCTGCTAACTCATTGGAGCAATTTGGAATAGATGAAGTTGATTTTGGGTATGGAGGATCGCTGAATATTATACCATTAGTGCCTTTGTATCTTCCTGAGATTTGTATTTTCTTGCCAAGTATGCAAGGTGGTGTTACAGTGCTAGTCACGTTGCCTAAACATGCAATGGACAACTTCAAAGAACACATGATAATTCACTAAGACCATCTGCAATAAGAGTCCTCACAAAAGTCTTTCAAACAAAAAATAACAATAAAATAGTAATTAATATTTTTTATTGTTAGAGTTTTTTAAAATCTTAGAAACTCTAACTTATAATCTTTTAAATAAGAGATTCTTTTATTTATATAATATTTTATTATTATTTTTTAATGAAAGATTTTTGTAAAAAACTACCCATTACAGTTGGTCGAAGCTTCTAATTATGAAATTTTGTTACTGTGGTCAGAAAATTTTGCAATATGTCTATAAAATTGGCTTTACGTTTCGTGTCAATACTTTGGTCACGTGGATGTTTTGCGTTGGTTATGTTAAGTCAAAATTCACAAAGGAAGATAAACCTAAATGATTACTTCCAAACACTTTATGTAATATGGAGAAGCCAAGCTGTTTAGCAATAGTTGGTACAACGCATCATTGACTTTTCCGTGTCGCAACCACGGACTGATCATTCTCTCTAGTCTCTATATGTATCTGTACGTGACCATGTGATTGTGCGTGCCTCTTTATTTAACAAGAACTAATGTCAATATCCTCCGAACTATAACATACTATGTACATTCTATAAGATAATGCACATCAAAAGCCACTAAGAAATATTTTATCTAAGAATCATGACGATGATGAAAAAACGCGTTTTGCTCATTCTCTCTCCCCCAACATTTATGCATTTGACTTCCAAATTCTTCCTTTGTTAAATCTATGAAGATCCAATTACTGAACGATCTTATACTTTGAAATCTAATTCTTTCAATACAATAATTAAGAGTTGAAAGGGATTAGGATAAGCCAAGCAGCATTCGTCTTTTTATAAAAGTAAGACTTGACTTTGCAGTTTCTGTTGCTAATCTTCAAAGTCAAATCTTACCAACTCACACATCTTATTACAAGTTGTATATTATATATAAGTAATGTTAAGTAATGTCTGTTGTATAGAAATCAAGATGGGAAACAGAGATATGAGTTCATCAAGTCCCTTGGTGGTGAAGAAATCGCAAGTCGTTATTGTGAAACCCTCAAAGACAACACCTGATGTCTGTCTTTCTCTCTCGACGCTTGACAATGATCCTTACCTCGAAACCCTCGCTAAAACCATCTATGTCTATGCCCCATCGGCTAAAGACCATGTCAACGATCCGGCTTCTCGTTTTGAGGAAGCTCTCTCTCATGCTCTTGTCTATTACTATCCTCTCGCCGGAAAACTTCATCGGCGATCTGATGACAATAGACTAGAGTTAAAGTGCAGTCCTGTTGAAGGAGTTCCCTTTGTTAAGGCGACTGCAGACTGTAGTCTCTCTGACCTTAATTATCTCGAAGGCATGGACGATGACTTATACCAACTTGTACCTAGTGGCACTGATGTGACCTCTGATGGTTACAACCCTCTGGCTTTGTAGATCACTCTGTTTTCATGTGGAGGGATCACTCTTGCAACGGCTCTTTCTCATTCATTGTGTGATGGTTTTGGAGCGTCTCAGTTTTTCAAAACCTTAACTGAGTTTGCTGCAGGAAAGACACATCCTTCCACCATTCCTGTTTGGGACAGACACTGTCTCACTTCTAACAACTTTAATGGTATATATATGAACTAGTCGACTACCCATCTTGTGTTTAATTAGGTTTATGTTTTTTTCTTTCTAAATTTAGACTATTTGGCAATGAACTAAATGATTCATGTCCAGATCAGACTCTAGATCTAAGCAATGAAACATTGGAATTTTTGTGACCTTGATTTTTATTGTATCTATAGCCTAAAATCCACTCCTTAAAACCCCCTTTAATATTCCACACGTGGCTGGGAGAAGTGGAACCCTTGATGCCATAACCATTAATCATCAAACCACAAGACTGATTTTCGGTTTGTGACTTTGATTCGATATTCGTAAATTATGTCTTTGTTAGTAAGGATGGCTTTATATACTGTATGATATGGGTGATTAATAGATTTCTTTGAGAAAGCTTACTAACTAATGATGGGTCTTAATTGTTGTTTCTGGCTCCCGGCCTTGAGATTTTTAAGGACTGGTTATATTGCCTTAAGCTCAGTTACTAACATGTGTGTACATATACATAGGGCAAGTGGAGAAGGAGCAAAAACCTCCCAAGCTGGTTGATTTCATGGAGGCTTGCTCTTCTGTGGCAACTTCTCCCTACACACCCGCTAAAGACATGGTATGTGAGATCATCAACGTTACATCCCAAGATATCAGTCAACTCAAGGAAAAAGTTGCAGAGCAAGTCACAACTCTAGAGATACTTGCGGCTCACGTATGGAGAGCAAGGTGCAGAGCCTTAAAGCTGAGTCCAGATGGGACTTCTCTATTCGGAATGGCCGTGGGTATACGTCGTATAGTGGAGCCACCATTACCAGAAGGCTACTACGGAAACGCATTCGTCAAAGCCAATGTAGCAATGAAAGCTGGAGATTTGAGCAACTCACCTTTGTCTCATGTAGTCAAACTCATCAAAGAAGCTAAAAGAGCAGCGTTGGAGAAGAGGTATGTGTTGGAACAGTTAAGAGAGACAGAGAGAATACTCATGATGAAGATGAATGTAGCGTGTGAAGGAGGTCATGGAGCGTTCATGTTGCTTACTGATTGGAGACAACTTGGATTGCTAGATGAAGTTGATTTTGGATATGGAGGATCGTTGAATATTATACCATTGGTGCCTAAGTATCTTTCTGATATTTGCATTTTCTTGCCAAGGATGCAAGGTGGTGTTAGAGTGCTAGGCACGTTGCCTAAACCTGCAATGGACAACTTCAAGGAACACATGAATAATATAAACACACTAAGCTTCTAATATATGAAATGCTTTTACTTTGGTCAGTATTATTTACATTTACAATATGTCTTTAAAATTCGTTTTCTTTTTCGTGTCAATATCTTTTTTAAGAAGGAAAAAATGGGAAGAAGCTCATAATTGTCGAGTAGTCCTGGACATAAAAACAGAACCAAACTAAAAACTGGTGTTCGATTTAGTTTTGATTCTTGGTAAAAAACTATTCGGTTGTAGTATTTTAATACTTTTAGTTTTTGAGATAATCATGTAGTAATTGAAACTAAGTAAAATAGTAATAAAAATAATTAAGGAACTCAATAATACTATAATTAATTAGTATAATTAAGTTTCAGTTATATTAATAATACAAGTTTTTGGGTATTTTTGGTTTACAAATAACTATTTATAATCAAACTGATTAAAAATCAAAATTAGTTAGGGATTGAGTTGAAATAGTATTCATTTGAAATCTAAACCAAAAACCAAAACTAAACTGAATTTTAGTGGATGCCTATATAATTACGACATTATCAAAACTAAAAAGAACCAAAAGCAACCAAAACTAAACTGATTAACCGAATAGCCATGGCTATTGCCTATTGTCAAGCCTTGCATAAGTAATGGTTTTACTGACCAATGATTTATGCCATTCGTTAAAAATTCAGACTCGAAATGGGCTTATACTTACTAAATAAGCCTAATAGTATTGCAGACTCTAAATGGGCCTTTCACACTAAACAAGCCCCATTAGTATTTCTGACTCTACATGGGCTTGTGCTTACTAAATTTGCCCAATACTTATTTACGAGGACAATTCTAGGGTTTCAATTTTTTACTTGATATAAATTGTAGAGTGAGCCTGAAGCGCAGTCGCAGAGGGACTCGGAGCAGCTGCAAACATGGTTCGTCTTCTCAATTTTGTTGCTTTTGCCCTTTGTTTTTGTTGTTTTTGTGCCAACTATATCTGTGCTCAGTGATTGCTCAGTTCTGCATAGACATGGTTATTCGATTGTATCGTTTTTCAGTGTTCTAGGATTATGCCGACTCTAGTCTGCTCAGTTGATCCCGTATATCGTATGTTCTATTCGTGGGGTTATAATCACATAAAGCAGCGACTGTAATGTTTTCAAAATCGGATTTTGACTGCAATGTTATGTTATTCTTGACAATTGAGATTTTGGGGAGTGTTCTTTTGATGAGACTTCATCAAATGTGATTACTTCGTATCGTTTGACACTTCCTCTTGTTTTGACCTTTATGTTTGATATGAATTTGCAGGCAAGAGGGTTGAAGAAGCATCTGAAGAGGCTCAATGCTCCCAAGCATTGGATGCTTGACAAACTTGGTGGTGCATTCGTACGTCTTTATTCTTGTCTCAAACTTGTGTGTTCAGTGACATTTTCCTGAATCTTGGATGCGTTATAATAATGTTCATTATTGATGTTTCTCACAGGCTCCCAAGCCATCTTCTGGACCTCACAAGTCGAGGGAGTGTCTTCCTCTTGTCCTCATCTTAAGGAACAGATTGAAGTATGCTTTGACATACCGTGAAGTTATCTCTATCTTGATGCAAAGGCATATCCAAGTTGATGGAAAAGTTAGGACTGACAAGACTTACCCTGCTGGTTTCATGGGTACGTATTTGTAACCTGTTAATCCCGCCCTTTTGTTGCATTGCATGTATTTGATCACTAGCCTAAGTTGCATTTTGATTTATATAGATGTTGTATCCATCCCCAAGACAAATGAGAACTTCCGTCTTCTGTATGACACCAAGGGACGTTTCAGGCTTCACTCCCTCAGGGATGAGGAAGCAAAGGTTTGCACTACTTTTTTTCTTCTTAAATCTCGAATCTTTGGAAACAAAATTTTCATAGTAATGAATGTGTGGTTTTATCTCTGTGCAGTTTAAGCTTTGCAAGGTTAGGACTATCCAGTTTGGGCAGAAGGGAATTCCTTACCTGAACACCTATGATGGTCGCACCATCCGTTACCCAGACCCGCTCATCAAACCAAACGACACCATCAAGCTGGATCTTGAGGAGAACAAGATTGTTGAGTTCATCAAGTTTGACGTGGGTAACGTTGTTATGGTGACAGGTGGTAGAAACAGAGGGCGTGTTGGTGTGATCAAAAACAGGGAAAAACATAAGGGAAGCTTTGAGACAATTCACATTCAAGATTCAACAGGACATGAGTTTGCCACAAGGTTGGGCAATGTGTTCACCATTGGCAAAGGAACAAAGCCATGGGTATCTCTTCCAAAGGGCAAAGGAATTAAGTTGACCATCATCGAGGAAGCTAGGAAGAGGCTATCTGCACAACAAGCTGCTTAAAATTCATCAAAACCTCTTTTTTTTTAATCTCTATCATAGACTCGCTTTTTGCCTAAGTTTTGAACCTTTCTTTTAATGTTGTTGGCTTGCAAAAACCTAAGAAAGAAAACAGCTTAAGTTCCAGTAGAGCGTTTTGTAAGGTTTGTGTACGGTTGAGAAATTTAGTAATGTACTACTTAAATTAGTTGACCTTTAGTTAAAAATCAAAACCCTGGGTGGGTTGACTTTGTGGCCGTGGATTCTAAAGCTGGTCCATGTGCCTGTCAAGCCTCTCAACATCACTCGTAGCTCTGCTAAATCAATATTCAAGCCTGCAGATTTTACATGAAACTTAGTATGCTCTGTTTGTTCAGGTCATGGAAACTTTCTGAAATTTGCTAAGTTCCGGTTTAAAGGCTCAATCTATTCACATGCGAGGGTCTATGACTTGTAGAATTTTTGCAAAGTCAAGCGCCATATAAATACAAAAACATCAAGAAACCTCGGACTAAAGTATGAACCACTCCATTGGTTTTGTAGTCTTGTGTTTTAGAAGTAACATTGATTAAGAAATTAGATATCTTTATATGCTTTGGCATTCAGTGACAAAATGGATATGGGGGATGTAACAGAAGGATGGTGAAAGTGATGTAATCTCAGCCGCCTTGTGAAAAGTCAAACATTTGTATGAGCCACTGTTTTATTCTCCTTTATAATTGCTTCCTATTTGCTCTCTCATTTTGTCAAAATCATTTCTTTACTTTCCTGGAAACTTCCTCCTCTGCAAGTAAGAAAAAGAGGAAGAAGAAGAAGAAGTGTCTTATACGTAACCATTGATGGGCTCTTTCAACCACCAAAGAGCTATTCCGAAATTCAAATCATCAACTCCGTCACCGCTTCCTCTTTCTCCATCGCCTTACTTCTCTATGCCTCCTGGTCTTTCTCTTGCAGACTTTCTCGATTCTCCTCTTCTCTTCAATTCGTCCAACGTATCTATCTCTCTATCTTCTTCTCTCTTTTTATCATATCTTATCAGCTCAAACTATGATTCTGCTTATCATTTTGACTTCAAGCACCATTTTTTCATTTCTCTTCTTCTTAAAAGTTGGTCTTCTGTCTAATTCTATATAAGATATCTCTGAAATCACAGATTTTGCCGTCTCCAACGACAGGCACGTTTCCCACACAATGTCTGAATTCAAAGAATAAAGTCAAACCTGAAGATGTGAAGGAGGACGTAGATTTTACCTTCACCAATAACCACACATCACCTTCCTTGTTCTTATCATCTGTATGACCTATTTTTTACTTGTTAGCTTTTTGGTTTATCCCTCAGGTCGACATTCTAGTTCTAAGTTATCTCCTTTTCAGATGGTGACTCAACCTTTACCTCAACTGAATGTACCCAAGTCTGAATCTTTGTTGGATAAAAAAACATCTAATGATGGCTACAATTGGCGCAAATATGGGCAGAAGAATGTCAAAGGAAGCGAAAACCCGAGGAGTTACTTCAAATGCACTTTCCCAAACTGTCCCACAAAGAAGAAAGTGGAGACTTCTCTTGTGAAAGGGGAGATCATTGAGATTGTTTATATAGGAAGCCATAATCATCCAAAGCCTGAATCTACGAGGAGATCAGCTTCGAATGCAGCAGCAGCACATAAGAATGGCAGTCATGTAGACAGTCAAGAAGTTAGTGAAGATGAAGCAGAGGCCAAGAGATGGTAAGTAGAGTCATAAGACTCATAACTAAGCAATTGAATATCTTATAAAATGAGATGTGATTGAATTTTGTTGTGAATTGGTTAATGCAGGAAAAGAGATGAGAATGTGAAGGAGCCAAGATTGGTGGTTCAGACAACAAGTGATATAGACATTCTTGATGATGGTTACAGATGGAGAAAATATGGTCAGAAAGTGGTTAAGGGCAACCCAAATCCAAGGTCTGTTTCTTTCTTTTTCTTCTTCTCTGTTCTGAATGAAGCGGAGGCTTGAGCTAAGCTATAAAGTTCAATTTGTGTTGAGCAGGAGTTATTACAAGTGCACATTTACAGGATGTTGTGTAAGGAAACACGTTGAGAGAGCATTACAAGACCCTAAGTCAGTGATCACTACTTACGAGGGAAAGCATAGACACGACATCCCCACCCCCAAAAAGATGTCATCTTCAACGTTCTAAGTTCAAAACAAAAGAATTCACCCAATTTTGTGGCAAAATAACACACAGCTTTGAAGGTTATTTGGAAGAACAGAGACATAAAGAGAGAAGGGTTTGTATTTATTTTGTAATAATATAGTGCATTGCGTTTTTATACTATGTTGTGGCCCAATTTGGATTTTTAGAGTACCAAGGTCCTTATTTTATGATGTTTTGCGACATGGCCTTTTAGATTATTAGGAACCTGTATTTTCATAGATTGTAATAAATTTTGCTGTACTTATACTGTAAAATAATACTAAATCAAATAAATAATAGTAATACATTTGGGTTTTGGGGAAGTACCTTTGATCAAGTAGTTGAATGTATTTCTGCTACTTTTTCTACCTCAGTTCGATTTTAGAAAATCATATTTGCTCTGCATGATATTGGTCATGGTTTGGCTACTAATCGAACATTGTCGATCAACTAGAACCTTGATGTACTTTATGAAATACTAGCTTGTAAAGCCATACAAAGTTCATATCCACAATTGCTACAATAATTTTAGCATACTTCATTGAATGATGTAATAAACACACAAAGGCATATTTTGCATGTAGTTGTAAACTATACACAAAGTGAGAATAATATCTTTTGTCTTTAAAAAGAAAAATAAAGGACATGTAAATAGCCGACAGTTTGACGTGTTAGCCAGCGAATGTAAAAGCCGTTCCCTTTTAGATCTCTCTCTCTCTCTCTCCATTTTCGTTACTCTGAACATTCTCTGCAAAGTAGATCAGCTGCAATGGCCTCTCCTCTTCTCCCTACTTCGACTACTCCTGATCATCTCCCCGGCGGAGATCCACAGTTGCTAAGCTCTCTACGAGTCCACTTTTCTCGCGTTCTAGCCTCTGCCCGTCACGCTTCCGCCGATGCCAGGCCATGGACCGAGCTTGTTGACCGGTCAGCATTTTCCCGGCCACCATCACTCTCAGAGGCTGCGTCGCGAGTAAGGAAAAACTTCTCCTACTTCCGGTCCAATTATATTACCTTAGTGGCTCTCTTACTCGCAGCGTCTCTCATCTCCCACCCATTCGCTCTCTTCCTCCTCGCATCTTTGGCTGCTTCTTGGCTTTTCCTATACGTTTTCCGTCCGTCTGATCAGCCATTAGTCATTGGAGGACGCACGTTCTCCGACTTGGAGACGCTAGGGATGCTCTGCCTCTGTACTGTGGTTGTAATGTTCATGACTTGCGTTGGATCGCTCTTGATGTCGACTCTTGCAGTCGGAACCATGGCTGTGGCCGTCCACGGCGCGTTTCGTGCTCCTGAAGATCTGTTCCTTGAAGAACAAGAAGCAATTGGATCTGGTCTTTTTGCATTCTTTAACCAAAACGCCTCAAACGCAGCTGCCGCTGCCATCGCCACCTCTGCTATGTCGCGCGTTCGAGCCTGAGACCATATTCCTACACCGATCTTCCAAAGCATGATAATCATTCATATTCATTTCCTTCATATTTTATACAATTCAATTTTTGTAACTTGTAACCATTATTTTGTCACTCCTTTCTGCTCTGTTTGTTGCTGTAATTTTGAAACAAAAATTCAGATTAATATACATCATTTGAACAAGTCAAAAAAGGAAAAACAAATAGAAGTAAGACAAAGCAAAATAGGTTTAAGGCCTAAACCATGAATGAGGAATAAGAATAAAAATTACAGGCTATAAGAGCTCTCTCTATCGTAATGACTTGTCTCTTCTGCAACCTTTCTCCACACATTAGCGATCTTCTCTGCATATCCAACCTGCACATCCAAATAAGAACAACTCTATTTCCACACATTCATCTCATTTATTTCACAATCTCATTCAGAATATTCTGCATTTTCAAGTATGCAATAGAGCAGATTCCGCCAATGTTAAAAGTATTCACTCGATATTTCTAATCATATTCCATTGTTGCATACATTTCATGAAACATTGCATCCCCTATTACATCACCGGCTTTTCTTTTCCATTTAACACATAGTGAGTCTGTTATAGAGCTAATTGATTTTGCTGCTGAACACATCTCTTAACTAATCTGCCTATTTCTATGAAGAGATAGATTGAATAATGACAAAGACTTTACTTCTCTAACAAAAGTGTACCTGATTAGCAACAAACCCTTTCATCATATTCAAGAAGTCTGCACGCCTTTCTCTGTCCAGCCTTTCAACCTCACACCGGTTATTTTCCTGTCATGCATACATATATATAAGACTCAAATTCATTATCGTATGACATGACAAGATTTGTTTTGTAGGTTTTGAGTCTCATGACTGAATGAATACCTTGATCTGCTCGTACTCCCTGATGGCACTATTTTTAGCGTCCTTAGTGCTCTTGATGGTTTCTTTTAGCTCTTCTATCTTCCTAATCCTTGATTTATCACCGCCAAAGACCTTTGATGATGCAGCTTCTAGCCTTTCTGTTCTTCCTTTCAGTGAAGAAATTTCAGATAGAAGTGTTTGCACTGTCAGTAAAGCACTAGATCTGTCTGCAAATGCACCCTGGACCGCCATCATTACACCGAGGTAATCGCGGAGTGTGTCCTGACATCAATAATTCATAGCTCTTAGTGAAACGAAAGCCCAGCTAGAATCACACTGGAATAGATTCTTACTATCTACTACTATATTCTAGTTTACCAAATGCTTGATAGTCTGGGAATTCAGCTCTCTGTAAAATCTGCTAGCTTTTATAGCTGCAGTGGCTAAATTCTTCATATCGTGGGCACGGGCTCTCTGAGAATTGAAGACAGCTTCTTCGTTATCAAACTTTGTTAGCTTAATGAATGCTAAACCCAATTCCCCCATCGTCTCCCCCATGTCTTGTTGTGCCTTCGCGAGGGATTCGGCCTACACCATAAAAGAAAGAGCCATGAAAATACTGATCTGTTGTAAAGAAACAAGTACAAAATTTTACCTGCTGTAAAGCATTAATGATTTGTTGCTCAAGATCATGCATCTTCTCCTTCTTCTCCAAAAAGTATTTATCTTCTTCCACAACAGGTGGTTTTGATCCACCACAGTCATTAGAGACTGACTGTCTAAGTTCTTTAAATAATCTCAGTATATCTCTACCCTCTCTAGCCGGCTGAGCCACCTCGACTGCACAGGCTCCTCCACCTTCACCAAACAATTGTTTCGGCAGCTTCACGGCTCCATCCAACATCTTAGAGGCCACATCTGTGCTAGTAGGCAGCGGTAACTTCCCTTGCGCCTGAAGAAAAAACTTCAATTCATAACTGTTCCTGATGACAGGATGTGAAACAAGCTTGCACAAGTATTTCTCCAATGCAACTCTTCTCTGCTCCACAAACTCTTGCTTTTGCATCACTTGGCTCTCTACCACGCTCTTGTCTGGCCTCGGTGGGATGCAGAATCCTCTATACGTCTTAGCCAATCTATCTGCCAATGTAACAACATCTCTGAATCTTCTTCGCACGACAAACTTGGAGCCATCATAATCAGAGAAATTCGTTCTGGTGGTAATCTGGTAAGTTATGTAAGTAGTTCCTCCAGGAATCATCGAATTTGTAGTCTCTAGCTCTTTCTGAGGACTGGAAACAGTGATCTTGATGTAATCAGAGCTCGAAGAAGACGGAGATCTAGATAGTGAATCTGAAGACTGACTATGACGGCTTTCACCATCATCTGAGCCGTTGATCTCGCTGTCAGAATTCTCATCGAAAGGACTGAAGATGACATCCGCGTACGACGGAGGTTCGAGGTAAGAACTACTGTTCTCGCCACCGTTTGGTTTCGAACGAGGATTCCGAAAGTCGCTGGCATAAGTCGACGGCGCAAATAGAGGATCGGAATCGGCCTGAGTTACGACAATTGACGGGTGGCGCGAGTCGGAGAGAGTTGAATTGGAGGCTTTATCACCGTTAACATCGCTTCTAGTCAAAGGATCGCTATCTTCGCGGAGGAATAGATTCTCCATTTCCTCCTTTGATGAGTGAAGATGGGACTCTTCGAATCCCTCGTCATTCTCTGATCCCATCATTTCCGATTATAACACATCCATAAAAATCGATGAGCTATAGTAAATTGATTTTAGTATAAAATTCACAGAAAATTAGGGTTTTCGAGGATTGGCTAAGTCTGTGAAATATAAACCTGAAAGTAATACTTCATTGAATTGAAATCATGGCTTTAAATAGCCTTACATGAAACAAAGAACACAACAGAATCAACTAGAAAATAGGAAACAGAGTAAGCCACTAATTAGCTCAACTCCACTACTATCTTTGGACATTCGGGTATCCGGATCCGATCAGGTCAGGTTTTTCGGATTTCGGGATTTTCGAGTTTAGGCATGTTAGACCCGATCGAGTATTTTTAAAATTCGGTTCGGGTTCGGTTCAGTATACTTTGATTCCGCATCGGGTATTTTTAAAAAAAATTAACAAACATTGAAAGAACCAAGCACTCTGGTTTCTGAGCTAGGTCTTATCCTAGCCACGTCTTCAACAACCGAGCACTCTGGTTTCTCTCCACACCAACCGCCGGGAGTAAAACCATCTTCTTTTTTCCGCATAAGTAGTTCTGTATCGATCTTATCTAAAACACTGTCATTTCTTCTGAATTTCCGAGTAAATGCAGATCCACTCGCAACCATCTGATCCATATCTCTTAGGGACAACACACGAGGATGCTACCTAGGTGGCTTGTGCTAGGAGATGTAGTGAAGATCATGGTTCAATGCGGTTCTGGAGAACGCATGTATATTGCAAATGACTGTGTGGAAGTAACTTTCAGGAGAAGAAACGAAATTGGTGTAATACATGAGTAAAGTTCTTGGTAAATTATCCCAACCCCATATGATATATTCCACAAATGAGTGTGACAGAACCATCCAAGTTGATCCTGCAATCGAAAGCGACATCGAACTTTACTGCAACAAGAAGAGAGGAATGTGCTTTAAACTTGATGAGAACAAGAAGAACACTAAACAATGCTGATGATTTCGGTTAATTGCGGTTCAATTTTGGGTTTCGGATTTTCACCCGAACCCGACCCGAAACCCGAAGTAATTGGCTATGTATACCCGATCGGGTAATTTTGAAGACCCGCTTTTTTGGGTCGGGTTCGGGTTCGGGTATGTTTTTAGGGTAAAATGCCCAGGCCTATCCACTACAATAACTCCTAAAGACTCGGACACTAACTTGATGCAAATACAACCAGAATTCAACCAACCACTTACTTACTTCTAGCATACCCTCTCTTAAGCTAATTTCTCCAAATTCAGGTTACTTCAGACAGTGTGATAATTCCCAGCAAACCACACAACTTTTCGAACTGTTCCCGCTTAAGTGGCTTGGTGAATATATCCACAATTTGATTCTCAGTCGCACAATACTTCAGTCTAACAATGTCACCATTCACCAGTTCTATGAGATAATGAAACCTTACCTCAATGTGTTTGCTTTTTCCATGGAGAACATGATGCTTTTGACAATTGAATCGTTGAGTTGTTATCGCATTGAATGACTGTTGCATTCGTTCTCTCCAGCTCCAATCACTTCCAATATTCTTCTGATCCACACACATTGACAAGCACAAAATGCAGCAGCTATTTATTCTGCCTCAATAGTAGATAATGCGACAACTGGCTCTTTCTTTGATGCCCAAGAGATTGCTCCTGACGCCATCATAAACACACAACCTGTTGTGCTTCTTAGATCGTCCAAGCTGCCCCGCATAATCACTATCAGTAAAGGCCATGGGCCTAGAGTCTTTACTTCCTCCTATTTTGTACAGAATTCCAAATTCAGTAGTACCTTTCAGGTATCTCAAGATCCTCTTTGCAACCCTCCAGTGAGACACCTTCAGATCGACCATGAAGCGAGCTAACAAACACACCTCCCATACATGAGATCAGGTCTCGTTACTGTTAAGTACACAAGGCTTCTTACCAAGCTGCTTGAACATGGTTCCATCTACCTTCTCGCCATCCTCATCCTTGGTGAGTTTTGTACCTGGAACAATAGGATTCTTGACAGGCATTGCTCTCATTCATACTGAACCTTGTCAAGACATCACGAGCATAACTGTTTTTTGACATATAAAAAATACCAGTACTGCCCTTGCTTCACTTCTACTCCAAGAAAGTGTTTCATTTTGCCCAAATCTGACATCTCAAATTCCAACATCATTGACCTCTTAAATTCACTACACATAGTCTTATTGTTCCCAGTAAATATCACGTCGTCCACATATAGACTAACGATCAGAATGTTACCTCCTGTATCTTAGTGAACAAAGTATGTTCACTTGGACACCTTTCAAACTTTTCCTTCAAAAAATATCCCTCGATACGACTATACCAGGCCCTTGGCGCTTGTTTAAGTCCGTATAAAACCTTCTTCAACTTGTAGACTTTGTCTTCTTCTCCTTCCTTCACGAATCCCTCTGGCTGTGTTACAAACACTTCCTCTTTCAAGTCTCCATGAAAAAATGCACTCTTCACG